>CAUYPK010000241.1:0-10734 GCA_963574355.1 Loris lydekkerianus | reverse complement strand
TGGAGAATACTTAGAGACCTAAAAATAGACCTGCCTTTCGATCCTATAATTCCTCTTCTAGGTTTATACCCAGAAGACCAAAAGTTACAATATAACAAAGATATCTGTACCAGAATGTTTATTGCAGCCCAATTCATAATTGCTAAGTTATGGAAGACGCCCAAGTGCCCATCGACCCAGGAATGGACTAGCAAATTGTGGTACATGTATACCATGGAATACTATGTAGCCTTAAAGAAAGATGGAGACTTTACCTTTTTCATGTTTACATGGATGGAGCTGGAACATATTCTCCTTAGCAAAGTATCCCAGGAATGGAAGAAAAAGTATCCAATGTACTCAGCCCTACTATGAAGCTAAACTGTAGCTTTCACATGAAGGCTATAACCCAACTATACTACAAGACTATGAGGAAAGGACCAAGGAAGGGGAAGGGAGGGGGGACGTTTGGGTGGAGGGAGGGTGATGGGTTGGGCCACATCTATGGTGCATATTTTTATCTATAATAAAAAAAAAATTAATTAATTAAAAAAAAAAAAAAAAAAAAAGAATTAAGGCTGTTCCTTAACAGGCCTGATGTGGAAGAACCTAAGGACACCTATACCAAATTCACTTTACCTCTTTCCTGAAAATGCCCAGAGGTTTTTCTCTGATGCTAGATAGTTAGCAAATACAATGAAGAAGGGAAATTACATTTGAGGAACTAAATATATAAATTAAATAGATATTTTGAAATAAATATTTAGCTCAGGTGTGGTGGCTTATACCTATAAAACTAGCACTCTGGAAGGGTAAGGTGGGAGGACTGCTTGAGGTCAGGAGTTTGAGACCAGCCTGAGTAAGAGCAAGATCCCTGTCTCTACTAACTATAGAAAAGTTAGCTGGGCATGGTGATGCCTGTCTGTAGTCCCAGCTACTCAGGAGGCTGAGGCAGGAGGGTTGCTTGAGCACAGGAGTTTGAGGTTGCTGTGAGCTAGTCTGAGGCCATGGCAGTCTAGCATGGGTGACAGGTGAGAGTGACACTTTGTTTAAAAAACAAAACAAAACAAAACAAAACAAATGAATAAAGATGACTAGCTAAATAAATATTTAAAAAATTTCAGGAATAATGTTTCATCAGCAATAGCAGATGTAACAGGACAATAAAATAAGATCTTCATAGGTCAATGAGAAAATAATAGTCCATCTAAGAGTCTCTACTTACCTATACTGTGGTCATACAAAATGAGGGTAATAAAGGACATTTGCAGTCATAAAGGTATTAAGTACCCTTGCCATTCACAGGTACTACTAAAGTGTTACACTTCAACAGAAAGGAACATGAACCCAGGAGAAAGGTGTATGGCTGCTAAAAGCAATGCTTTGAGAGAAAGAAAAGGCTGAAAATAAGTGAACTAAGATAGAACTTAAGGTTTTTTTTTTTTTTTTTTTAAGACAAAAGAGAAGATTGGGAGAAATTAATAAAGATAAAAGCTGAATATAATAAAATAGAAAAAAGAAATAGTAGAAAAGATAAATACAATTAATAAATATTTAAACTAAAAATAAAACTAAAATAAATATAAGACAGAATTTAATCCTGAAGAAAAGAAAAAGCAGAAGATGAGAAAGAGGAGTGGTGGGAGGAGACTTGAACCAATAATCATCAAAGCAATTGAAAGGTTAGATAAACTTGTAAATTCATTTTTTTTTTAATGAAAGAAGTCACAACCCAGATGGTATAACTAGCCTTTAAACAATATGTTATTCCTAAGTTATTTATCTTTTCCAGGTCAAATGAAAAGATGGAAAACTTCCTAGATAATTTTGAGAAATTAATATAACATAAATGCCAAAACCTGACGAAGGTAGTTTGAATACAAGCAATTCTAAATAAAATGTTTCCAAACTGAGCAGAACTGTCTATTAAAATAATAATACAATATAGTTAGATAGGTTTTACTCTAGAGGAAAGATCTTAGTGTTAGACTATCGCTATTTATCAAATCAATAGATCAGCAGGAAACAATACAAAATCATCATAATGGATGCTGTATGTAGCATGTGAAAATCTTAAATGTGATGAAGTACTGAAAAAAATCCTAGAAAACTAGGAATAATAAACTTTCTTTACTTGATAAAGAATACATATTCAAAACCAATAGCTTAAAGTCTGTAGAGGTATTCCCATTAAAATCATGAATAATATAAAAATCCTACTATCTCCTGCGTTATTGACCATTTTTGTGAAGTCTAGCTGACAACAGATATGATACAGATGCTCATAACATTATCATAAGGGGGAATATAGAATATCATTATTTATAGGTGATGTAGCCTTCTACCAAGAGAATTAATGAGACCATCTTGAGTTAATAGTTAAATAATGCAACTATCTAAAAAATAATTTTGGTCCAAGCCATCAATCATCAGTTAGAAAATATATCAGAAAATGCTTTTGTTTAAAATGGTGGGAAAAAGATTACCCAAGGAAAACATTACCAAGAAATATTTAGTATTTATATGACAGGAGGTACTCTAAATTGAGTTTACTTCTGCAAGATGTGTAAAGGACTTCTTGAAGCAATATGGGAAGACCGACTATTATAATGATGGGCAATCTCTGTCAAATTAAGATATAAATTTACTGCAACTACAAATGGAAATCCCTATGAGATTTTTGGAAGTGAGACATGGGTAAGACCAATAACTGATTTTCAAAATGACCCAGAATTAATAAGTGCGAGTTGACCATAGCATGCTGGGGATAGGCACATAACACGTGTTGTTTCCTTTAAACCTACAAAAATTTAAGTCTAAACTTAAGCTCACAGAAGTTAAATAGTTTTCCAAGAGTCACACAGCTGGGTGGAATTGGGACTCCAACATGGGTGTTTAGGTCTTTTTCTGGAACCTGAGTTTTTTTTTTTTTTTTTTTGTAGTTTTTGGCAGGGGCTTGGTTTGAACCCACCACCCCCGGCATATGGGGCGGACACCCTACTCCCTTGAGCCACAGGCACCACCCATGGAACCTGAGATTTTTAAAAACTGTGCTATATATTGCAAGAGAACAGTCATTTAAATTTTTTGTGTTTTGAATATGTGGAGCTCACAGGAAGAAATAGTTTCCAGTAAATGGTGTTCCACACATTCCATTCAAAGTCTTTTCTTTCCACTTAAAATAATGGTCTTAGTATGGAAAACTCTTGTGATACATGGTTAAATGAACAAAAGCCAGCGGGCATGGTGCCTCTTGCTTATATCCTAGCACTCTGGGAGGTTGAGGGGGATGGATTGCCTAAACTCAGGAGTTCCAGCCTGCAAGGGAGTAAGACTTTGCGGGGTTGCCTATTGTCCTAGCTAATGGGGAGGCTGAGGTGAGAGTATCACTTGAGCTCCAGTTTGAGATTGCTGTGAGCTATGACAGTAAAGTACTCTACCACCAAAGTGAGACTACTACCAAAGTGGCAAAGTGAGACTCTTGTCTCCTAAATAAATAAATAAATGAACAAAAGCACATTGCAAAGCAGAATGACCCACTTTCCTGGATCATTCTGCTTTGCAATGTTTATGTGTGTGTGTATATATATATATATATACATAAAACATTAAATAATATTTTTAGTTTTTTATGTGAATATATATTTATATATATTCATAAATAATGGATATTTATATAATATATACGTATATTTTTGTATATTAAAGGTATATAATTGTATGTAGTCTATTAACTGTAAATGGATATTAATATGCTAAACATTAACAGTGGCTGATTCATAATATTTATTCTTTTTTGTTTACAGTTGCTTCCTTTAAAAGTTATAATATTCCAAAAAGGACAGCTCTTTTTAAGCCAAAAAGCACAGAAATCTAGATTGCTTTCCCAATTTTGTTTCACCTGTTGGGGGCCTAACGCAGTCACACACAAACCCTTTTCTCCTCCCCCTGCTCCTTCTTTCCTCCTAAGACAAAGACAAAAAGGATTTGGCTAGCCCCAGCCCCCAGAAGTTTCTGCCCCAAAGACCCTAACCTGACAAGCAATCTGGGGACTGTGCCCAAAGCCCCCTATAAACGTGGTCTCTGACTGCCCACAGGGGCAGCCGCCATCTTTGCACTCCCAGGCCAGTCACCCTCCCCTTTCAATAAACCTGGCCGGAACCGCTCCTATGCTGCCTAGTCTCTGGGCCCCACTGCTTACACCTTTCACTCCCTGAAATATATTAATAGTAGTGATACTACTTATCTTGGAGACTTTATTTGTGAAAATTGTCAAATCCAATTAGCTTGGTCTTTAGCAGTTAGGTAAACGTAAGGCGAAACTATACAATGATTTAAATATGGTAATCCGATGAAATTATACCAGGCCTTTAATCTAGCAATGGGTCCTGTCCACTTCCAGGGTTATTGTAACAAATCCTAGTTTTTGTGCTAACTTCAAATGTGGTTCTGCTTGACCTTGGGCTACCAGCCCCTCGCGCTTCTCCTTTCCCACTGCTGGCCTACTGGTACACTACTGGAACGGCCCCGGATAAGCAGCATTCATTGCAGAGTAAGGCTCTGCTTTGTTGTTTGAAAACGCTCAGCGATTCTTGTTCTTGCCCGAGAACTCTACATGTTAACATGCGTCTTAGCATGACCTTAAATGCTGACTTCCACACACCCATATTTCAGTTACACTCTCAGTATTTCCTTTTTGTTTGTTAGCTATAAAATTGAACGCACGGGACTGAGGGACTTTGGCACAGCTCCAAATCAGAGTGAAACCCATCCCGAATTGGCCCTTTGCCCAAAGGTATAATTTTCAGCTGTGAGTTGCCCTTAATTTTGAAAATCATCTTTGCAACCTCAGATTTTTCAGAGCAGTAGAAGCATTGTGTCTGCTCTCCAGGCAGCCGGCATAAAAGAAACAAAAATAAAAATACAATATCAGACTTCTTTAGCTAGAGGATTCAACATATTAAGAAAATTCAAGTGTAAATGATATAAATACCTTGTGCCTGCTGGCTATATGCATCTCAGTGATGTGCAGATTTCTTTAGGTCATTTGGTCTTAGATCATTCTTTCAAGTTCAGTGAGATATTTTAAAACTAAATCTCTCTGCCTTTATGAATAGTAAAAGCATCAGTTTCAATTATGTTGTTGTAAATAATGAATTATTCTGTGATTAAGGATAACAATTGACAATACACATATTTAGTAAACATGTATGCTTTTATGTTTAAAGCATCAAAAATATGCTAATGAATGGTATTTTATAAGATGCTGAGGAGCATAGGGACTTTCCAAACAGCAAGATGATGTTCGTTTTTATGAATAAAGCCTTCTAGAATGTCTTAAACTCCATAAGGCATATGATGGTCCTAATCGACTAATATTTGTTCTTCTTTGAGAAGATAATATCTGTAAGAACTTCAACAATCTCCATAATTGCCATTTTGCTTTTTGTATTTATTAAAAGTAAGATGTGAAATTTTCTATTTTATCAAGTTCAACTTATACCTGGCAATTTGATTTTTTAAAACCTTTGATTGAATTATGTCAACCAACACTATATATCTTTTATTCCCCAAATTGCAAAACAAATACACATCAATTAAATTAAATGTAAACAATTGCATTTTTTTTATTATTAGTTCTGCTACAATTATAGATCATGGTTTGGAATCAGGCATACCTGGTTTCTGATACCCAGGTTAAGGAATTAAATCTACACAGAAAACACCAACATCTGCCAAAAATAAAATATTTAACCTGTGTGAACCATGATTTATACTCTCTGAGCCTCAATTTCCTTATCTAAAAATATGAGATAACATTTCTTTTCTGCAAGGTTTTTGTGGCGAGTCATGTGGTAATATGTGAATAGGTCTAGTACAGGATATAACAACATTTAAAAATGTTTTTACTGTTTTTCTTTTCAGATTATGAGAGGAATAAAAGGTTATTATAGAGAACTGAAAAGAAATAAAGTCAGGTGTGGAGGAGTGTGCCTCAGGAGGCTGGGGCAGGGGGATCACTTGATCCGGGGAGTTCAAGGCTGCGGTGAGCTATGATAGTGCCACTGCACTACCATCTGTGTCACAGAGACCCCATTTCTGAAAAAAAGAAAAGTAGAAAATAAGCTCCATTGTCACACCATCCTGTTTTTTGGCCTTTTTCCTATCATGGCATTTTGTAGTTGAGATACTGCTCAATATAAAATTTTATATTTTGCCTCCATTCAACTTACTTTATAACACCTTATAACACTTTTTAACACTTTACAACATTTTCTCCTGTTATTACACACTCTTCGTAAACATCAGTTTTAGTGCCTATACACCCTTTCCCTATTGTTGGGTTCGTTGTTTCCAATGTTTTGTCTTGTAGATGGTACCATGATAAATATCTTTGTTTCTAACTATTGCATTTCAGATTGTTTTCGCAGAATAGATTATATCTGTCCCATCTGTTCTTTTTTCCATGTTTCCAGCTTTTCTGCCTTCTTTTGGATTAATGATATTTTAAATAATTCTATGTAATCTCCTTTATTGGCTCATTTGTTATAACCTATTTGTTTCTCTTAATGGAAGTTTTAGTGTTAATACTATACATCTTGAACTTACCACATCCCTCCTTCAAGTTCTATGGTAGTTTACCACATCATGCATAGTATAAAAACCTTAAAATAGTACATGTCCACTCCTCCCTCCTGGCTGGTGTGCTGTTTTTGTCTTACCCTTTTCCTATACACATGTTATAAATATCACAATACATTGGTTTTAATAATCAGTTCTCTTTAAAAAAATATTTTTATAGTAACAAAAAGTTCTTTCATATTTAGCTATTTCTATTAGCTATTTCTAATAGTAAACATATTTACTATTTCTGTTGCTCTTCATTCCTTTGTGTAGCTTTAGATTTCCATCTGGTGTCATCTATCATTTTCCATCTGCCTGAAGGCCTTCCTTTAACATTTCTCATGGTACAGATCTGCTGGTGATGCATTCATTTAGTTTTTGGATGTCTGCAAAAGTCTGTATTTTGCCCTAATTTTTGAATTATTATTATTATTTTTGCTGAGTATGGAATTCTGGATTGACTTTTATTTTTTCTTTGAAGACATTAAATATGTTGCTCCACTAGCTTCTGGCTTGCATTGTTGCTGACAAGAAGTTTGTTGTCATTCTTATTTTAGTTCCTCAACTTAGTTGTGAGTTTTTGATTTGGCTGCTTTATAGATTTCTCTTTATCACTGCTTTTAAGCAGTTGAAATATATGACTTGATGTGTTTTCCTCAGGTTGTTCCTAGAGTTTGTTGAACTTAGGTTTCTGGGTTTGCAGTTTTCATCAAATTTAAAACATTTTTCAGCCAGTAAAATTTCCTAATTTTTTTTTTTTTCTGATCCCTCATCCTAACCTCTGGAGATACCAATTACATGTATACTACGCTGTCTGAAGTTGTCCTAGACTCACTGATTCTCTGTTCATTTATTTTAGTCTTTTGGATAGTTTGAATAATTTCTATTGCCATGCTTTCATTATCTTTTATATTGTCTTAACTGCTGCTAATCTCATCCAATGTAATAATTTTCATCTTAGACATTTTAGTTTCATTCTCTAGAATTTTTATTTGGGTCTTTATATCTTGTATGTTTCCACTTAACATGCTCAATCTTTCCTTCATACATGGAATGTGGTTATAATAACTATTTTAGTGCTATTTTCTACTCCTGTCCTCTGTGTCATTCTGGAGTCTGTTTCTGTTGATTAGTTTTTCTCTTCATTATGGGCCATATTTTCCTGCTTCTTTGCATGGCTAGTAATTTGTTACTGGGGCTCAGAAAATAGTTTCCCCAAATGAAGGCCTCAGAAGTAACCTTAGGAAAAAAACAAAAAACATTTTCTCTGACCCTCTCCTGCCTTCTTGTCTCCCAGTCCCATTTTCCCCCAGGCTTCTTTTGGACGGGCCACAGAAACCAATACCCCTTTCCTCCAAAGCCAGTTATAAAACTTAAAAATAATACTCTTTCTCTCTGCCGTTTTGTGTCCATAAAGAAATTATTGTACGACTGTAGGTCACAAGGTATCACAAGTCCCCCTTTCCAGAGGGGGTCCTGCCCCATTCCCAGAAGGAAAGAATACTGCTCAGAGAGGCTGAGAAGAATCTAGACAGACGGGTCGTGCTGGGTTTTCCCACTCAATCTGATCGCGTTTGATCATACCCTTTTTGTCCAGTCATATTTCTGCATAGCTGTTTATATTTTGTTGAGCCTAAGCATAAAAATGTACACTTCCCTTTAGGTCTTCAATCTGAAGGCTTTCAAATATATACATTAAATACATTTGTATGCCTTTTCTTCTTTCTATTAACCAAGGTGTCTCATGCTAGTGATTTTTCAGTGAACCTTTAGGGAGCCAAAGGCTGTTCCTGCACAGACCTTGTGGCTTATACCTTGGTAAGTGGTAGATATTTTTGTGTTTCCATAAATATTTTTCACTTTTGTTCTGGGATTCAGTTAAGTTACTTAAAAACCATTTTATCATTTCAAGGCTCGATTTAAAGCCCTTTTAGGTGGAACCAGAACAGAACTTAACCTAGGGCTATTTTTGTTCTACTACTAAGACAATATCCTTCTCAGTGCTCCATACAATGACCCATGTTTTACATGGTTTTCCATTCTGGTCAATAGGAACACGAATTATTTAAAGCCCTGTATTAGTTTTATTTTATTTTATGTTGTGGGGGCACACTTTTTGTTAATTGAGCAAATATTATGTGCCAAGTGCCATGCTGCATGCTTAGTATTTATACTTTCTTATTCATGCAAAAACTCTCTAGTATCAGTGGTATCATATGTTCATTTTGCTTGCGAAAAACTCAAGTTCAGAGAGTGTAACAATTTTCCTAAGATCACACAGCAGGGAAAGAGTGGTGCTGGGATTCAAATCCCTCTGTTAATTTCGAGTGTTTATGCTAGTCCTTTCAGATGGTTCTTGCCCCAGTCATGGGCAGTTTCTTTACACTTACGTGCCAATCAGCATGAAGCTGAAGGCTTGGGTGGGGAGGTGGTTCTCTGCAGTTCTTCATAGTTTTGTCTATATGCAGCTTTTTTCTCTCCACTACTCTGCCCTAACAACTCTCACCATGTTGGCCTCCCAGAATGCCAGCAGTGGCTTCCCAGCAAATTGAAACTTTTGACCTCTGCCTATTTTCCTCTTCCCTGTACCGTGGCTTGGAAACTCTGGGAAGTTAGGTAATGTAACTGTATATCTCACCTCATTTGTTTTCCGTCTCTCAGGAATCACTTTTCCTGTGCTATTGTCCAGCGTCTAGAACCATTGATTTAATAGATGTTGACCAGATATTCAGTTGTTTCAGGTGTGTGTGTTGGAGGGGGCTGTGGGGCTCAAATCTGCTTCCTTTTACTACATCCTGGCTAGAAAAGAAAATCCTCCCAGAATAGATTTTTTTCAATTACATATTATCTTTAGGAATTTACATATTTTCATCAGGAATTGTTAAGTATAAAATCAATAACACAAAAGAGAAATACCAAAATCAGAGGTTTTTTTCTTTTTTTTTCCAGTTTAGGTATCTAAGAATTTAAATCTCTCTAGGCTCTACTAATGACTATTAATAAGTTTATTCTGAACATTGAGACTAATTTTGAAATGAAGCTTTGCTATACACTATGCATGTGTTGCAGTTTTATTCTGAGTCTTTTTAAAAATTGAATGCTTTTAGAGATATTCTCAAATCATCCATTTGGGAGAAAAGTGGATAAAGTTTACTAACCTTTTGCTTAGCACAGTACCTGGCACCCCATAGGCGTGCGCTAAGTAATAGTGGGAAGAATGATGAGTAAATAAAATTCTAAACATGGTAATGATACTATTCATTATAAGATAAAGGTAGCATTGCTGGTTTTATATACATTAAACTAAAGGTTAATATAAGAAAATCTAAATATTTCAATAAACATTACTGAATAATTTTGGTTCAATGAAATATCCATTTTACTGGAAGAGAGAAATGTATTAGGTTCTATTGACAGAAATAGAATTTGCTAATCAGGAACTCAGTAAAGACAATTATAATAGAAGGAATGGGTTAGCTAAAGAGACTGCTTAGTGCCTACACTCTTCAAGCGAAGCTTTGCCTTAGTCCAGTACACAGATGAGCTTCAGGGAGTGGAGCAGATGCAGTTAACACAGGACTTTCTAGGCACCACTTTCTGTTGCCACAATTCTATAACCCTGGCTTGTGATCATGCCAGAATGGACAAAGGCTATGCACAAATAAATTCAACAGTAATTAGTTACAAAGAAATGCATAGTATCACTTGCTCTACCTTAGGAAAAACTCTGGGAAGTTGGTGAGGTGGTGATGTGCAGTAGCAGAAAGAGAAGAGCATGAGAGATGGTCTGGGGTTGCAAATAAAAGTGATTTTACTGGACAGGCAAGTGCACAAATCCCTTGATTCTGCAACATATAAGTCAGTGTTTTCATGAATTCAGGTCACCTCTTTAGTTCTTATCGTGGCTATTATTGATTACGGGAGAATACCATGACTGGGAGATGGTAGAACTCTTTCTCCTGGTTTAGGAGATTTTAAGAACTAAATTGCAGGTGGGAGGGGGGTTGAGGGAGGGGTATTGGTGGAATCACACCTACGGGGCATCTCACAAGGGCAAGGGTGAAACTCAGCAAATGTGAAATGTAAATGTCATGCCACGGTGACTGGGAAAATGCCAGGAAGGCTATGTTG
>CAUYPK010000240.1:0-10087 GCA_963574355.1 Loris lydekkerianus | reverse complement strand
AAAAAAAAAAAAAAACCTCAAACAAAAACACACTGTATTCTTACCCCATTTAATAATTACACTATCTTTTTTTTTTTTTTTTTTTTTTTTTTTAAGAAATGGGATCTTTTCTGTACCACACAGGCTGATTTTGAACTGATGGCTTTAAACAATCCTCCCGTCTCAGCCACCTCAGTCTCTGTGATTACAGGAGGGAGCCACCATTCCTGGCAAGGGATTTAATCTCAAAATCTACCTTCTTTTAAAACATTTCCTAAATATTCCAGCTTTCAAAGTTGATAACTGTATTTGGTATTTGTATCTTACTGTTTACACCATGGTTTGATTTGTTTAGTTATGTCTTTCATGATACTCTTCTGAGGGCAAATTATGTTTTATGCCCTGCATGCCCCTTTTTCCAGGTGCTGAGCATATTAGACAATCACATCAGATAGTTACTGATTTTGGTAACATTTGTAAGAATCTATGGAGGACAGTTGAAGACATTTAAATTTTAAGTGAATGTACATGTACTTTTCTTCTATTCTTAATTGGTTCTAACTAGGTTTAGGCAGGCCTGCCTGGCATACCTCCATCACTGTACTGGAAATTCCTGAGTTTGCTTCAGAAAAAATACATCTAACATGTTGACAGTATATACTAACCAGAATGCTATTGCATATTGAAATTAGCAGTGGTATGGCTCTCCCCCCACAGCCTGCCATCCTAATATTACAGCTTTTAGTCTCAGTCCCTCCAAACTGTTTCAGTGTAACTTACATTTGCTTGTTTGTATCCAGCCTGACAAAAACCCACACAACTGTGGCTTGATGCCACTGGGTTTTCTAGCCTTACCAGATCTTCGAATTATGATCAGCAGTCTTCTGTTTATTCTTTAGGTCATTTTCTAGCAACAATTCCAGCCTTCTCCACCATTCTCACCAAATGACCAGTATGCTTCTTTTACAGAGAAACGTGGTCATGACCTGTGAATTCTTTCTATTTCTGTACCCCTTGCTACAGAGAATTTATGTATTCGCCAGTATTCATTTTTACTGCCAATCTCAGGAAGCGGGTACCCTTCCTCCTGTACTCAGCATCTCCCTTTCACACCTCATTAGTCTCCTTGTTCCCACAATTAACAGCCAGTCTATCATTGTGTCTCTTTTCTTCAGCTAATAGCCTTTAGTCTGAGTTCAGGCTTAGAAACAGTTCTCAGCAAGCTACAGTGGTGTGTACCTAAAATCTCAGCTACTCTGGAGGCTGAGGTGGGAGGAGCCCAGGAGTCTGAGATAAGCCTGAGCAATGTAGTAAGACCCTGTCTCAAATTGTACAAATAAAAGGCTGGGTGCAGTGCCTCACTCCTGTAATCCCAGCACTCTGGGAGGCCCAGGTGGGTAGATTGCTTGAGTTCAGGAGTTCAAGACCAGCCTGAGCAACAGCAAGACCCTGTCTCTACTAAAAGAGTACAGCAAGAGAATCGCTTGAGGTTGCTGTGAGCTATGATGTCATGGCACTCTACTCAGGGTGCCAGAGTGAGACTCTGTCTCAACTAAGTATAAATAATTTTAAATAAGTTTAAAAATTCTCAGTGAATGTTCTAATAACCCATTTGTCAAATAGGCACTTCAGTTTTCCGTATGATCTTGAGCCTCAGCCATCTTAAAACTCATTTGGTTTTCCATGTTGGTTATCCTATCTAACTACCTCTTTCTTCTGCTTCCTGTAGACTTTCCAGGAAAGGTTCTGCCTATAGGTCTCTTCTTCGTCGAGTTGTAAAGATTAAATGAGTTAATATGTTAAGGATTTAGAAGGACTGCCTGGCACATAACAGTCTATTAATTTTTTTTTTTTTTTTTTTTTTTTTTTTTTTGAGACAAAGTTTTACTATGTCACCCTCGGGAGAGTGCTGTGGTGTCACAGCTCACAGCAACTTCAAACACTTGGGCTTAAGCGATTCTCTTGCCTCAGCCTCCCAAGTAGTTGGGACTACAGGCGCCCCCCACAGCGCCTGGCTATTTTTGTGTTGCAGTCGTCATTGCTGTTTAGCTGGCCTGGGCGAATCCACTTACCCAGTGAGCTATGGGTGCCACCTGTTAAATGTTTACTATATGATTTCACTAACATAATTGTTAGGTAATTCCATAAATGCATATTGATTTTTTTACCGCTAAATTTGTTGTTATAGCCTAGACTTTTACTTTAAGTCTTATATGGGTTTAGCTAATTACCAACTGAGTATTTCCTCCTGAATGTTCAACTGATTCTCTTCCCTTTAAAGTCTGTTCCTCTAGTTCAATAAATGATGTTATCAGCAACCACATCACGTGCTAGAAACAACCTGGCGGCCATTCTAGATGCCATTCTAGATGCCTTATCTCCTGCATTCATTCACCAAAGTCTTGTTGATGTTGATGGTACCTTCTAAATATTTTCCATTCTCATGCCCCTATTTTTTATTTCATCATCTCACCAAGTCTCCCTCTTGTGCACTCTCCATACTGCCAAGTTGAGAGCTTTCTAAATGTGAATTTCATATTCATGCCATCGTGATTGCTTTAAATTCTTCAATGGCATTTCTTGCTGAAAAGATGTGAGTCAAGCATAACATTTAACCTTTGATATGGCCTCTCCAATCTCCCCAAGACTTATTCTCTTGCTATTCCTCTTCTAGACATCTCTGTGCAACAGAAATTCTGAAATATTTCATTTTCTCAGATATTCCATACCTCATTGAGTCTTTCTATTGATGGCTTCTGTCGGGACAACTATTTTTCTTCCTTTACCTGGGTTTGCGTTCAGTTGGAAGTGACAGACATTGAAAAAAAAATGTTTGAAATGGGCTTGGAAACCATTCTTGATAGAGCATGATCTACTCTTGACTGAGCTCTGAATGTAAACAGGAAAGAGTAAATTATATAAAGACAGATTGGAAAAGAGGAAAAGAAATCAGCAGTGGACGTTTCAGAAAATAAATTGTTTCAAAGGACTATTCAGAAAATAAACAGGACAGATGAGGTAACATTTCAAGATACAGTGGGCAACAGTGTCAAATACAGCAAGAAGGGCAAAGGTGGCTCTGCTCCCATAGCTCAGCGGCTAGGACACCAGCCACATAACACTGGAGCTGGCGGGTTTGAATCCAGTCCAGGCCTGCCAAACAATGACAACAACAACAACAAAAAAAGAGCTGAGCATGTGGCGGGGGCCTGTAGTCCGAGCTACTTGGGAGGCTGAGGCAACAGAATCACTTAAGCCCAAGAGTTTGAGGTTGCTGTGAGCTGTGATGCTACAGCACTCCAAGGAGGGTGACATTAATAATGAGACTTTGTTTCAAAACAAAGGGCAAAGAAAGCCACAGAGATTGAAGCTGACAATGAGAGGGTGGTTCCACTAACAGGTGGTGGTGAAGCCAGAATGTAAGAGATGGGGCACCTGGTACTTTACTTGATTGCCTGCCTCTGACATTGCACACTTCACCTAAGGAGTGTATATTTCTGATCCCTTTTATATAAACAAACCATGTTTCATTACTAAAAATTAGATAAACTTCTTTGCAAAGTTTTGGCCTTAGGGTTATTTACAAGGTTTCTTATGATCCTTTTTCTGTTAAGTCTCCTGTCCTAATTTTATGATGGTTGTACAGAGCACATTCCTTTGGGAAAGCAAGAGTAACCCTACTTCAGTTTCACAGCTATCAAAGCACCTTTTCCTTTATTATAGTTTCTAATAATTCATAGTACTGCAAGTCCTGGTTGTGATTCACTGTGATTCTTCAGCCCCTTTGTTACTGTCCCCCATAATTAACTATTATATTCTATAGGAGCTTAGTGCTACCACAGTGCTACCAGCTTTGTTGGTAGAATAAGATACTACTGTTCACCCTTTGCAAGGGCACTGATTTCCCTCCTTTCTGCACCAAAGCTCCAAACCTTTGAAACACTCAGGTGCAACAGGGAGACTTATTTGTACCAGTTAACTATCTTTCTGAATGTTGCAACTTAGTAGTAATTCTGTGGATTCAATATTTAAAAATAATATATCACAGCTTCTAAAGTGAGAACATGATATACAAGTAAAACATAATTGCTTATTGCAAGATGCTTCATATAAAAAAATTATTTAAAATGAAAGTCTAAATAGGCTATAAACAGTTGTTTTCTTCCAAGATACTGTTTGTTCCCATCTCACTGTAGTATTTACCTTTGAGAATATTTTGTCTATTTCAGAAAGTTTTCTTTAATGAACTGATAACTGTGACTGTCTAAAAAGGTAAAATACTTATTTTATGTAATCTGCAAATTACTTCTGAATTGTAGGATATTACTAAATTCACTTGAATACAGTGGTACCTTTGCTGCATATTAGAAATATAATAGTTGGGAAGTTTTTAATAACTTGTTGCCTATGTCATACACCATACCAATGAAGTTACAGTTTTGGGGTGAGGGAGCCAGGCATCATTTTATTTTCCTTTTCTCTTTTTCATTAGCTTTCTCAGGTTGAAAATTTTAAAAGGTAAGTATTGTTTTATTGTGTTACAAATACTTTTTAAAAAAATATTTTTTACGAAGTGGTTCATGCTCGTAATCCTAGCACTCTGGGGGGCTGAGGTGGGTGGATCAACTGAGCTCACAGGTAAGAGCCTAAGTCACAGCGAGACCTCGTCTCTAAAAATAGCTGAGCAGATGGAGCCTGTGGTTCAGTGGGTAGGGCATCTGCCCCATATACCTAGGGTGACTGGTTCATTCCTGGACCCGGCCAAATTGCAACAAAAAAATAGCCGGGCGTTATGACGGGCAGAGGCTAAGGTAAGAGAATCGCCTAAGCCCAGGAGTTGGAGGTTGCTGTGAGCTGTGTGACGCCACGGCACTCTACCGAGGGCGATAAAATAAGACTCTGTCTCTACAAGAAAAAATAATAATAAATAAAAATAGCCGGGTGTTATGGTGGGCACCTGTAGTCTAAGCATTTTAAAAATTCTAATCCTTGTTCTTATACTTTACATCTCTTTAATTAGGGGTTTTATGAAAAACCCTAATTTAGCACAGTACACCTTGCTAATTTGTCTTGTTCCTTCCAAGAAATTACTTTGAAGAGCAATATGCTAATGGTAGTAATACTACCACTGTTGAAAATACTTTTGAATCGCTTCCTAGAGCAGAATCTAATTTTTTTTTTTTTTTTTTTTTTTTTTTAGACAGAGTCTCACTATGCTCTTGGTAGAGTGCCATGGCGTCACAGCTCACAACAACCCCAAGTTCATGGGCTTAAGTGATTCTCTTGCCTCAGCCTCCCCAATAGCTGGGACTATTAAGCGTCTATCACACAGAATCTAAATTTTAAAAACTATGAGTAGATTTCCTGTTGAAGATGTTAGTTTTAGTCATTTGAGATTAACTTATGTGAATCAAGCTAGGTAATACCACATTTGGTTTAAAATGAGATGTGGCAATAAAGTTCACGCATGTTTTCTTAAGAGCTTTTATAAACATACAGAAGCAGTTCTAAAAAGTATCAAAAATATTTCTGGGCAGTTGGCAGCAGTAACTGAGGTAGTTTTAAAGTCCAAATCAGAGTTGTAGGCAGCTTTAGAGATTATTCTCTTTACTACAAATGAAGAACTTAGGGTCAGTTCAGCTAGTCAATGGAGACCTACCAACAACTCCTCCTGACTCCCTCCCATCCGAAAAAGGGACGGAAATAAGGTTAGTTTTCCAAGTAAGTCTATTCCAATGTAATGATCCTTAACTTTCTCGTAAACTGTTGCAGAATTTTCCTAGGTGTTTTTTAGGTTCACCAATCTGGAAACCAGTATGAAATGCCAGATATACACAACCCCTGTGTCCAACCTTCAGATATCTTTCTTGACTGACATCTCTCAATATTACAGATAGGACTCTTCTGTACATGTGTACAAGCTGTCTAGATCTTAAAGCCTGATTCTATTCAATGTGGCAAGATAATCAGTATACTGCTTTGTTGCTAGAAGAATTTTGTAGTTTACATACTGTATGAATAGATGAAAGTCAACAAAAATAAATAGGTACAAAGATTAGGTAAAAAAAAAAAAAAGTATGGCAAAAGAAGAAAATTAGTATACAGAATACTATAAAGTTACACAATAATTAAAATTCAACCATAAACTTTGTTTTTTTGCCAGATGCTTACTCTATTGCCCTGGGTAGAGTGCCATAGTGTCATAGCTCACAGCAACCTTGGAAACAGCAGAGCTTTTCCTAGCATTCTTGTCAAGAGAAATGTCTAACTGTACATGAATGTTTTTCAGAAGTGAATTTTCCAAAAAAAATAGGGTGAACAGAGGTCTGAAGTTGTGGATATTGTACTTTTTTTTTTTTTTTTAAACAATATCCTTTTAATACCTATTATGCCATAAATTCATAGAGAAAAGGTTCCCACAGCTCAAAGAGGCACCTTTTCATTAAATGTAAGAAAACTTGCTATGCCTGTTATGCCATGAATTCATGGGGAATAAATTCCAGGAGCTCAAGGTTCCTCTCCGGTGGTTCTCACAAACAGCTGCTCTGGGTGGAGCAGGCTGGTGCTTCAGTTGAACCCAGGTACCTTTCTCTTTGGCGCCCTTTTTCTGATCATTTTCCTTCATGTGTTTTAGGAGTGTTTAATATGTTCAATATGAACATTAATTCTCTTCCCAAGAAGCTTGCCCTTTTTTACAATGCCAACAGCATGCTGGGTAACATTGTAGAATCTTCTAGTTTTGCCAGGGTAACATTTCTGTGGCATGCCTTTTTGAACAGTACCCATTCCCTTGATGATTACAATGTCACCTTGCTTGTAGATTCACATGTAAGTGGCCAAAGGAACAACTCCACATTTTCTAAAAGGCCTAGAAACATGTTATTGGGTGCCTCTCCTCTTTCCCTATGTTAATCATTTTGGTGAATTACTAGAAGATGGAGTCTTTTTGTTTTGAGTCTTAACTCTGTCGCCCTGCATAGGGTGCTGTAGTGTCATACATAGCTTCCAGCAACCTCAAACTCTTCGGCTCAAGAAATCATCTTGCCTCAGCCTCCCAAGTAGGCTGGGACTATAGGTGCCTACCACAATGCCTGGCTAATTTTTCTATTTTTAGCAGTGATGGGGTCTCGCTCTTGCTCAGACTGGTCTCTCTACTACTGAACTAGAAGATTCTACAATGTTACTCCTGAGTCCATCTGCCTCAGACTCCCAGAGTGCTAGGATTACAGGTATGAGCCACTGGTACCCAGCCTCCTTCCTTGTTTTGAACTTTAAGCAACTTAAAATGTATATTTGTATTACAGATATATCACAAATATTTGAGGTCAAGAGGACAAGTATGATGATAAATTCTGCAAATGAGAAAACTGTGGCCCCAGAGAAGTGACTTTTTCAAGGTCATGGTTGTGACAGCTAAATGTTTCCACCATAGCCAGTGCCCTTCAACATGTTATTTTGCCTCCCTGTTTTACAAGCCCAAGCTCTAGGCTTTTGCCATTTTGATGTTTGACCATTTTTCACTTACAGTATCTACCTACTCTAGATAAAAAGCCTGCCTATGCCATGTTTTTATTTATTTGAGACAGTCTTATTATGTCATCCTCTGTAGAGTGCCATGGTGTCATACCTCACAGCAACCTCAAGCTCTTGGGCTTAAGCCATTCTTTTGGTTCAGCCTCCCAAGTAACTGGGACTACAGGCGCCTGCCACAATGCCTGGCTATTTTGTTGTAGTTGTCATTGTTGTTTGGCAGGCCCAGGCTGGGTTTGAACCCTCCAGCTCCGGTGCATGTGGCTGACGCCCTGCCATGTTTTTATACATGTCACTAAAGAGTTCATCAGAGCTCCTGATGCAAGTCCATTCATTTTTTGGAAGGTTTTCCTTTAATAAAATTCAAATCAATGATGATAATGAGAATAAAATATATATAAGAGACAGTCTCACTTTATTGCCTTTGGTAGAGTGCTATGGGTCACAGCTCACAGCAACCACCAACTTCTGGGCTTAGACCATTCTCTTGCTTCAGCCTTTCAAGTAGCTGGGACTACAGATGCCCACCACAAAGCCCGGCTATTTTTTTGTTGCAGTTTGGCTGGGACCAGGTTCAAACCTGCTACCCTCAAAATAGGGCGGTGTATGTGGCTCAGTGGGTAGGGTGCCGGCCCCATATATTATCTTTTTTGGGGGGCAGTTTTTGTCCAGGACTGGGTTTGAACCCACTACCTCCAGTATATGGGATGGGTGCCCTGCTCCTTTGAGCTGCAGGTGCTGCCCTTATCTCTTTTTAGATTTTAAATCTTGGGAATCTTTCAAGTCTAAGGCACATTATATATAATGCATATATATAAACTATATGCAACATCCCTTCATTTTTATCTTAGATGTTTTAAAAAGTAGTTCAAATACAGAATATTTGCATCAATTTCTAGCCTATTTTTGGTAAAACTAGACAAATGAAATCTATATCCTGCTTCTCTTCTCATATTGTATGTACTATAAAAGTAATGTTTGACCGGTTCACTATATTTTATGTAACAAATCTCTTGTTACCCCAGTTACTGCTTTTCTCATTTGTACTCATTCAAGGCCAAAGGAACATGGTGGTGGGAAGAAGCAAAATCATGGAGTCAAGACAGACCTGAGTTTGAATTCTGGCTCAGTTATTAGCTCAAATTATTTGACCTTTTGAGCCCTAATCTATAAATTGAGGGCAGTTTTTTTTTGTTTTTTTTTTTTAATTTTTTAATTTTTTTTAAGGGCAGTTTTAAGATCATACATAAAGCTCTTAAGCCACAGGTTAGGGACAGATATGTTAGTTTCCTCTTATGTCAACATAATCCTTTATTAAATAAATGAGGTGTTTATTGCTACCACCCTATAAGAATGCAATCTATTGAAATGCAGCATGAGGGAAGCCAAAATCTATGCCACTCTCAGCCTCACTGCAACTCTGCACAGCCTACTTTCTTTTAAAACTCTTCTTTTAGCAATGATCAAAAATCGTATGGGATATAAATGGAATAGCAGAACCAAAAGGTACAGAGGGATGGAATAAGAAAAATTTATCCATTGAACATATTAGTTCTGCAGGACAAATGTTATTTGCCATTTTGCCCTCAGGTTACTCTGATAGTCCCTATGGCAAAGCTGTCTAGACAGACTTAGGATAAAGTGAAAATGTGAAATGCAACCCAACATGATTTATATATACTACTTAAAAAGTCTTACATAGAATGCTCACATAATTACACTTTAAAGACAAATGCAAAGTCATCCTTGAAGCAAATGTTCAGCCTCCTGCCATTAGAACAACACAGGATAATTCACAAGGAGAGTTTCCTTATGGATTTTTCCTCATTTCCTTACCTTACTGTCACACACTTATACCCAGAATCCTTTTTCCCCAGTGGCACTTCCACCCAGTCATATCTGAGAGTGTAGACTGCCACCCTCAGCCTACACCTTGTTAATTCATTTATTGGACATGATGTGAAATTCAAACATGATTTTGGCTGTCATTCTTACCCACATTTGCTTACTTAAGACAAGCCAGTAATACCTTAACTATATTAAGTAGTCTGTTTCTCAACAACGTAAGATTACCATTAGTTGTGTTAAGATCTGAACCAATTATCTGAACCAATTCTATCACTACAGAATTGCCATCCCCCCAGGTAGTCCTTAAATCGTGTGCATACAGTGTTACTGAAAACCTTGTGCATACAGTGTTACTGAAAACCTCTTTGTTGCAAAGAGGGTTCCATGCAGATTATGTGAGTGATCCATTTTGGGGTACTCTCAACCTTGGTGCTGAGGTACCACATAAGCACATCATAGGTACATGCCCTGGCCTTCAGCTTCCAACTACAGATCAACTTGTGTCCACTTATAAAATGAAGTGTCTGTGTGTAGGTTACCTATATTCCCAAATTCTTTCTGGGTTAAAAAGACAAGATATTAAAAGCACTAACTTTAAAAGACCATTTATTAACACACTTAAGTATTTACAACTCAGGAATTAAAATATTTATCAATTTATTACTGGTAGGTTACTTTGCTTGGAAGAGGCTTCACCTGTTACCTTTAAAGTTCTCTTCTAAGTTTTTAC
>CAUYPK010000239.1:0-21479 GCA_963574355.1 Loris lydekkerianus | reverse complement strand
GAGTTCCGTGTGGTGAGCGATCTTCCCAGCAGCTGTGGGAATGACCCACTTTGGAAGCAGACCTCCTATCCCTGACCAGACCACATGACTACGGCTCCAACTGACATCCTGAATGCAACCTCATGAGGGCCCCTGAGCCAGAATTTCTCAACTGCACCACTCATTATTTACCCACAGAAATGAAGATAATGAAAGTTTAGGTTTTTAGGCCATTATGCTTTTATGTAAATTGTTACATAGCAATAGAATTGAGCAGATTGGAGACTGGTCTGCAATTTTATAAGATTTAGTCTTTTGTGATTTTTCCCTCATTCCGTGGTGCAGCCTTCTCTAAGAGCGGTGAAAACCTGGGGTGTGTCCTATGGCTCCCCCTCTATTGCTGGTCTTATATTTTCATTTTTGTCTCACCAATAGCAACCCACTTTGATTTCAGCCATTTATTTATTTATTTATTTATTTATTTTGCTTGGCTTAGCATTCCTGGTTGGCCGAGCTGACACACACTTTGAGGGGAACCCAGTGGCA
This sequence comes from Loris lydekkerianus, assembly GCA_963574355.1. NCBI lineage: Eukaryota > Metazoa > Chordata > Mammalia > Primates > Lorisidae > Loris > Loris lydekkerianus. The sequence goes on along the minus strand of CAUYPK010000239.1, from coordinate 20,954 downwards.
GGTTCACATCTCTATACCCCTCTGGGATCTTAGGCCCTCACATTTTGGCTACCACCACAGCTTTCTCCTGTGTTTGAATAGATATTTTTATTTTTTCTTTTTTTACTTGGAAAGTATTTTTTAGGTCGAGCTCAGTGGCTCACGCCTATAATCGCAGTATTCAGGGGTGCAGTGGATTGCCTGAGACCAGCCTGAACAAGAGTGAGAACCCTGTTTCTACTAAAAAGAGAAAAACAGCCAGGCATAGTGGCACATGCCTGTAGTCCCACCTACTCGGGAAACTGAGGCAAGAGGATCACTTGAACCTGAGTTTGAGGTTGCTGTGAGCTATGAATGCCATAGCACTCTACCCAGGGTGACAGAGTGAGACTGTGTCTCAGAAAAAAATTTTTTTTGTTAATATAGCTTTTCAAATTATTTAAGTGTAGAGGCTCCATTATAGCTATTCTTTGTATCGATTTTGGAAAAGATTTAGGAAATAAAGGAACTCTCTTTTTTTGTTTGTTGTTTTTGAGAGTCAGCCTCGCCATGCTGACTCAAATAACCACCATCCTATTTTCTAATGCCATAAATTGTTTTTGCTTGTTTTTCACATTTGTATAAATAGAATCAAGTGTGTCTTGCTTCTTTTATCCCACATGTGAGATCCATCCATGTTGTTGCCAGAAGCAATAGTTCATTCTCATTTTCTGTGTTGTGTGTAATACCCATCAGATGACTATACCACAATTTATTTGGTTCATGGTCATGGTCATTCTAGTGGTTTGCAGATCAGAGAAATTACAAATAGTGCTGCTGTGAATGTTCTTTTACATGTCTTTGGTGAATGTACATGTATAAACTGCTATTGGACATACCCCTGAGTGTGGAATTGCTAGGTCACAGGCTAGGAGTATCTTCAGGTTTGATAGGTATTGCCAAGGTGTTTACCAAAGAAGTTGCAGTCCCACAACCAGTATGTGAGACTTTTATTACTGCATCTCCTTGCCAACACATGGTATTATCTGTTTCTTTGATTTTAGCCATGTTGCTATATAGCAGTATATTGTGGTTTTAATTTGTATTTCCTTCTAATAACAAAATTAAGCACACTTTCATGTTTGTTAGCCATTTGGTTATCTTCTTTTATGAAGTCTAAGACTTTGGCCTCTTTTCATCTTGGATTGCCTATCTTAAGTTTTTTTTTTTTTTTTTTTTAGATATATTTATTATAAATATCTTTTCTCACCTTAAGTCTTTTTACTTCCCCAAAGCCTTTATATGACTGACAATACTTAATTTCAGAGTAGTGTTTTTTTTCACAGATTTTTTTTTCTAATGAATGCTCCATCCATTTCAAATATTTTCTTTTTTTTTTTTTTTTTTTTAACATTACATGATTTATTTACTAAAGAAAAATCAATGCAATCAAAAATTGTATATTTTCCTTTCATATTGGTAAAATGAAGAACCTTTTCTGGATGTCTTAGTTATCACCAGCTTTTCACATAGGGATTGCATTAAAATTGTATATTGCTTTGGGTAATATGGACATTTTAACAATGTTGATTCTTCCCAGCCATAAGCATGGTATGTTTTTTCCATTTTTTAACATTTTCAGCTATTTCTTTTCTTAGTTTCATAGTTCTCTTTATAGAGATCTTTCACATCCTTTGTTAGATAAACTCCCAAATATTTCATCTTCTTTGGCACTACTGTGAATGGAAAAGAGTCCTTGAGTGTTTTGTCAGCTTAACTATTGTTGGTATATATAAAGGCAACCAATTTATGAATGTTGATTTTGTAACCTGAGATGCTGCTGTATTCCTTGATCAATTCTAAGAGTTTTGTAGTAGAGTCCCTACTGTTTTCCAGATATACAATCATATCATCTGCGAAGAGCAAAAGTTTAACCTCTTATGACCCTATATGGATACCCTGGATCTCCTTTTCTTCCCTAATTGTGATGGCTAAAACTTCCATTACAATGTTAAAGAACTGTGGAGACAATGGGCAGCCTTGTCTGGTTCCTGATCTGAGTGGAAATGATTTCAATTTAACTCCATTCAATACAATATTGGCTATGGGTTTGCTGTAGAGCGCCTCTATCAGTTTAAGAAATGTTTCTTCTATACCAATTTTCTTAAGCCTTCTGATCATGAAGGGATGCTGGATATTATCAAAAGCTTTTTCTGTATCAATTGAGAGAATCATATGGTCTTTGTTTTTTAATTTGTTTATGTGCTGAATTATATTTATAGATTTACATATATTGAACTAGCCTTGAGACCCTGGTAAAACCAACTTGGTCATGATGTATAATTTATTTGATGTGTTGCTGGATTCTGTTTGTTAGGATCTTGTTGAATATTTTTGCATCTATATTCATTAGTGATATTGGTTTATAATTTTCATGTTGGATCTTTTCCTGGTTTGGGGATCAGAGTGATGTTTGCTTCATAGAACGTGTTGGGTAGTCTTCCTTCCTTTTCTATATTTTGGAACAGGTTCAGTAATATAGGTACTAGTTCCTCATTAAAGGTTTGGTAGAATTCTGATGTGAAGCCATCTGGTCCCAGACTTTTCTTTTTAGGGAGATTGTGTATGGTTGATGCTCTTTCAGAACTTGATAAAGGCCTGTTCAACATTTCCACTTGATTCTGGCTAAGTCTTGGAAGATGACCTGCTTCCAAATATTGGTCAGTTTCCTTCAAATTTTCATATTTCTGAGAATAAAGGTGTAATATTCATTAAGGATTTTTTGAGTTTCTGAGAACTCTGTTGTTATTTCGTCTTTGTCATTTCTGATTGGTGACATTAAGAGATTTTACTCTTTTTTTCCAGCTTAGGTTAGCCAAAAGTTTATCTATTTTATTGACATTTTCAAAAAACCAACTTTTTGAGTTATTGATCTGTTGTATAAGTCTTTTGTTTTCAATTTCATTTAATTCTGCTCTAGTTTTGGTTATTTCTTTTCTTCTACTAGGTTTGGGGTTGGAATGTTCTTCCTTTTCCAGTTGCTTGAGATGGCCCATTAAGTTGTTAACTTTCTTTCCGTTCTCTTGAGGAAGGCTTGCAGTGCTATAAATTTCCCTCTTACGACGATCTTTGAGGTATCCCAAAGGTTCTGATAATTTGTGTCTTCATTGTCATTCCGAAAATTTGGCAATTTCCTTCTTAATCTCATCTATGACCCAGCTTTCATACAGCATAAGGGTACTTAACTTCCATGTTTTTGTATGAGTATGCAGATTCCTGTTGTTACTGAGTTCAACATTTATTCCATGGTGATCCGAAAAGATGCAAGTAATAATTTCTATTTCTTTAAGTTTACTGAGGTTAGACTTGTGACCTAAGATGTGATTGATTTTGGAGTATGTTTTGTGGGTTGATGAGAAGTATGTGTATCCAGTTTTGTTGGGATGGAACGTTTTGTAGAGATCTGCTAAATCCAAATGTTGGATGGTTAGGTTTAAATCTAAAATTTCTTTGCTCAGCTTCTTATTGGAGGATCTATCCAACACTGCCAAAGGAGTGTTGAAATGTCTGACTATTATGCAGCTGGATAAAATCAAGTTGCTCATGTCTGTTAGAGTTTCTCTTATAAATTGAGGCGCATTCTGGTTGGGTGCATAAATATTAATAATTGAAATCTCATCATATTGAGTATTACCCTTAACTAATATAAAGTGACCATTATACTTTCTTACTTTTGTTGGTTTAAAGCCTATTGTATCTGCAAATAGAATCGCAACACATGCTTTTTCTGATTACCATTTGCCTGAAATATGGACGACCATCCTTTCACCCAGAGTCTATATTTATATTTTAACGTAAAATGTGATTCTTGTATGCAGCAAATATCTGGCCTGAGTTTTTGTTTCCAGTAAGCCAACCTGTGCCTCTTTAGAGGACAGTTTAAGCCATTCACATTAATGGGTGTGGTAAAATTTTGGGTATCAAGTTTTTTGAAAGTCCAGTGGACATTTTTAATCTTTTCACCACTGTGGACGTTGGAGTTTAATCAAAAGTTTCTGAGTGAGTTTACTTTTGTGGTAGGGGATTGGGCTGGTCATGATGGAGGATAGGTCTGAGAATATCCTGAAGAGCTCGTTTGGTTATGGCAAATTTTTTCAACATATGAATGTCATTAAAGTATTTAATTTCTCCATCATAAATGAAACTCAGTTTAGCTGGATACACAATCCGGGGTTGAAAGTTACTTTGTTTTAGGAGATTAAAAGTTGATGACCACCCTCTTCTGGCTTGAAAAGTTTCAGCAGAGAGATCTGCAGTCATTCTAATATTCTTCTCTTTGTAGGTAATCGTTTTCTTACGTCTGACTACTTTCAGAATTTTCTCCTTCATATTAACTTTAGTGAAGTTAATTATGATGTGCCTGGAGGATGGCTTATTTGAGTTGAGTCATGCTGGGGTTCTCAAACTGTTTGCTATCTGAATTTCAGAATCTCTTGGCATGTCTGGAAAATTCTCTTTCATAATTTCATGGAGAAGGGCCTCTGTGCCTTGCAAAGCCACTTCGTCACTTGCAGGGATTCCAATGAGGTGGATATTAGCCTTCTTCAAATTATCCCAGAGCTCTCTGAGAGAATGATCCGTTTTTGCTCTCCATTTCTCTTCCTCAAAAGCTTTGTCTTCAATGTCAGAAATCCTTTCTTCTGCTTGCTGCACTCTTTTACTGAGGGATTCTACCTTTGAGGACTACCAATTCTTGCTTCAGTCTGTCAAAATCTTTGGTGGTTTTGTCTTTAAGTTCATTGAATTCTTGAGACAACTTTTTAATTTCTCCTCGAATTTCTAATTCCAACTTTTTAATTACTCCTTGAATTTCTAATTCCAAATTTTCCTCCATTCTGTTAATCTTGTTTGCAATCAAAATTCTGAATTCGATTTCTGACATCTTGGCTATCTGTTTATGAATGGGATCTTCAGTTACATCTGCCATATCTTGGGTTGATCTACTCTGGTTATTCATGTTGCCAGAGTTTTTCCACTTATTCCGCCCTATGATTTTTTTACATCAGTTGACTTTTCCCCCTGGAGCTTTGCCAAGGATCCATACAGTGCTACAGCCTGAGGAACTTGGGACCTGTTTGGTGTGGTGGGGCTAAGTGTCTCTGTCTTGTTTTCATCTGGTCTCTGTCCAACCCTAGTGAAATAGGTACTCTGGGTTGAAGTCTCAGCTGTGGAGAAATATCAGCAATTAAGTCACCCCGTCCCCTACAGGTAACAATTGGAAAAAAATCAAACCTTTCTACAACCACACACACAGGGCACCACTTGGATAGTCCTCAGGCGATTGTCTCATTTCAAAAGGTTCAAATCAGTTGTCTCAGTCAGCACCTGTCCCAGGTGGGAGAGTTTAAAAGGTCTTTGGCGACTAGATCACAGGGGTCTGCTGACAACTCAAATATGACTTGTACCGGTGCTCCGTGAAGTCAGGAGGACCCACCCAGCAAATACATTAGTCTGGGGAGGTTGATGCCCCTTCCCCACCTTGCACCTCTGTCATACCCAGTCACTGGTAACCCCACAGGGCTGTGACCCAGTTGCCTCCAATGAGTAGATACTCCAGGGATTTGCACCTGCTTGAATCACAAGGAGATCTATGTCTACTCAGCCAGGCCGCTGCTCCCTGCCACTATCCAGGAGGGGGAGGTGAGGCCTGACAACCTCAGGAGACTTGGGCTGTTCACTCAGTTCCAGCCCTGCCCCCGATTGATGTTAGTGACAGAACAGAACAACTTTGTGGGAATTTGTGTCTGTCCCTGCTAAATTCCCCTGCAGAAGAGAAGCTGTTTTGAGTTCCCAGAACCTGTGCCTCGGGCCCTGTCTATGCTGCTGTACGGTCTCAGGTGTAGTTTGTATTTGCAGCACGGTTACCTGTCAGTTCCAGCCTCTGCCTGCCCTCCTTTGTTTAGGCTGATGATCCCCTGGGGGCCAGGTGCATCTTAGGCTCAGTAAAGCAGTCTTCTGGGTGAACCCCGCCCTGAGAATCTCCTGGCTGTACGTGTGCATTTTCTAGTCCCCACGCTCTTCTGCCGGGGTTACCACCTGAGAAGATGCCTGGTCTCCTGTGGTTGCCCAGAGAGACATGGTGTGACTCCGGAATATCCTGGGGTGAGCTCTATTGTTGCCAAGAATGGCTGCTGCTCTGCGCCTCGGGGCACCGCCACTCTGGCGTGGTTCCTTGTCAGCCCATCGTCCTCTTCTCACTCCCATGCTGCAGAATCAGCACTGACCAGCTGCAGTCCAGGTCCTGTCCACACCCCTCAAGAAATCACCCAAGAATCTGGACTCCTGGGGCACAGGCCTCCAGACCTCAGAGTGAGAGTGGAGGGGAGTGCTGGGAGCTCAGAATTGCAGGTCGAGAATATGTATCATTTTACACAGTTTCATGCCTAGCAGGAGAGTGCCATGGCACCCTTGTAGGGGAAGTAGGTCCAGTTTTTAGAGGGTCTCTCCCGTGGAGTATAATGAGAGGACTTTTGAACTTTGCTCGTTTGTTTATGGGGCACTCTGAGCCGTTCTCATGGGGGAGGGGACTCCTATCCGCTTGGTGATAGATTTTGTACCTTTTGCTTGTATCCTTGAGGTCGCAGCTCACCTCACCTCAGCAGGGTTGATGTGTGTTCTTCAACCTTCTCTCTTGGCGCAGCTCTAATCCGCCAGGTTACTTGCTAAATTTCTGTCCTTTAACTCTCCTTCTGGACTGGAGTCTCTGTGGAAAGTTGGCTTCAGTAAGCCATCTCTTCTCTGCCTTTTTTCTTTCTTTCTTTCTTTCTTTTTTTTTTTTTTTTTGAGACCGAATCTCACTATGTCGCCCTCAGTAGAGTGGCATGGCATCACAGCTCACAATGACCTCAAACTCTTGGGCTTAAGTGATTCTCTTGCCTTACCCTCCCAAGTAGCTGGGACTACAGGTACCCGCCACAATGCCCTGCTGTTTTTTTGTTGCAGTTGTCATTGGTTAGCAGGCCCTGGCCGGGTTTGTGCCTGCCTACATTGGTGTACGTGGCCGGTGCCCTAACCATTCAGCAACAGGTGCCAACCCTAAAAAAATGTTTTTAATAAAATTTAACTCTAAATACTTTGTTTCTTAGGTAGAAGTTATGGCAAATGTCAGAATATTATTGATAAATTTTTAAATTTCTTCTTATTTTTGTTGTATGTATTCATGAATTGTATAAGTGCAATTTTCCTGCACTGACATACTGTGGTGAAGTCAGGGCCTGCAGTACCTGTATCACTAAAGCAAATCACGTTCTACCTACCAAACAACCTTCCATTGTCCACCCCACCAATAAATTTAATATCAAAAATTTTTTTGAATTCTACATTTGAAAATGTGCCTGGGTGGCACCTGTTCTCAGTGTGTAAGGCACTGTCCAGAAACACCCAGACTGGTGGATTGGAACCCAGCTCGTCCTGCTAAAACAACAATGACAACTGCAACAAAGAAATAGCTGGGCGTTGGGGCGGGCACCTGTAGTCCCAGCTAGTTGGGGGACCAAGGCAAGGGAATCACTTAAGCCCAAGAGTTTGAGGTTGCTATGAGCTGTGACACTACAGCATTCTACCCAGGGTGACAGCTGGAGACTGTCTCAAAAAAAAAAAAGTGCCTGGAAAACAGTTCATTCCACAAAATAAAAATACACAGAAGTATTGTGTTTTTCTATCCCCATGAAGCATTAACAGGAACTGATGTTTTGCCATAAAGAACTCAAAAATTAAAAAGAAATGAATTGTGTCCAGAGATTGTTCAACAGCTCAGGATTATCCCCAAGAGAAGTGAACTGAGCCCTACATTGTCCCAGCCTGCTGCCTGGGGTCATTTTCCAGGTCAAAGGGCAGTGATGGAGATAGCCCAAACAGAGCTAGCGTCACACATGCGTCATGTTCCACAGTGTAGAGGAAAACATGTACACAAGAGAAATAGAATAAATAAGACTCAAAAGTTAAACTTGTAGATGAAATAAACTTGCATGAATGAAAAGACATTAATTTGAAAAGTTGAGTGAATAGAATTAACAATAGTAATTAGTGATTTTTATTTTTTAAAATTATTAGGTGTGATAACTGTGTTCGCATTAGATTTTTTTTTTTTTCTTTTTGAGACAGAGTTTTGCTTTTTGTTGTCCTGTCATGCCTGGTAGAATAGCATGGCTTCACAGCTCACAACAACCTCAAACTCCTGGGCTTCATCAATTTCTCTTGCCTCAGCCTCCCAAGTAGCTGGGACTGCAGGTGCCCTCCACAACACCTGGCTGTTTTTTTGTTCGTTTGTTTAGGAGGCCCAGGCCAGATTCAAACCCACCAGCCCCAGTGCATGTGGCCAGTACCCTAACCACTGAGCTATGGGCACCCAGTCAATTAGTGTTTTTTGATAGATCAGTGAAATGGGAATGGAAACTGTTCAAACTAAAACAAAGAATAGTTAGCGCAGTGGCTCACACCTGTAATCCTAGCATTCAGCGAGACCAAGGCAGAAAGATTGATTGAGCTCAAGTTGAGCAAGTGCAAGACCCTGTCTCTACTAAACACTGAAAAAATTAGCCTGGCATCGTGATGGGTGCCTGCGGTCCCAGCTACTCGGGAGGCTGAGGCAGGAGGATCATCTGAACCCAGGAATTTGAGGTTGCTGTGAGCTAGGTTCATGCCATGGCATTCTAGCCTGGGCAACAGAGTGAAACTCTGTCTCAAACAAACAAACAAAAAACCTAAAATTAAAAAGAAAAGAGTAATATAATAATGAACAGAGCATCAGAAACCTATAGAACAGAATCAGGCACTTTAATATGTATATTACTGGGATGTCCCTAAGCCTAAGACCGGAGCAGCAGTTTAATATGTATATTACTGGGATATCCCTAAGCCTAAGACGGGAGCAGCAGTTTAATATGTATATTACTGGGATGTCACTAAGGCTTAACACTAGGGCTAAGACAGAGTTTGATATTTGAAGGTACAATGTCTGAAGTTTTTCCACATTTGATATAAACTAGAAACCCAAAAATGTAAAGAAAAGATAAAAGTTCCCAAACAGAAGAATCATAAAGCCATACAAAGGCACATCATAACAGATTCCTGAAAGTTAGTGAGGAATAGAAAATCTTCCAAAGTAACCAGGGAGCGAAAAGACACATCACATAGAAAGGAACAAAAAATAAGAATGGCCTCAGACTACTTACTGTATATAAGCCATGCAAGACGTCTGTAAGATACTGAGATGGAGAGGTGTCTCTAAAATATTGAAAGAAAAATTGTCCATTCAAAATGCTACACCCATTGAAAATACCTTCCAAAAATGCAGAGAGAAAACTGGCTTTATTTATTAATTTATTTATTTTGAGACAGAGTCTTAATTCATTGCCCTTAGTAGAGTGCTATGGCGTAAAGCCCAAAGCAACCTCCAACTCTTGGGCTCAAGTGATCCTCTTGCCTCAACCTCCAAAGTAGCTGGGACTACAGTCCCCCACCTATTTTTTAGAGACAGGGTCTCGCTCTTACTCAGGCTGGTCTCAAACTCCTGAGCTTAGGCAATCCACCTGCCTTGCCCTCCCAAAGTGCTGGGATTACAGGTGTGAGCCACCAACCCAGCCTGAAAACAGGCTTTTTTTTTTTTTTTTAACTAAAAGAGAATATATCAACTGACCTGCACTACAAGAAATTTTAAAGGAAATTCTTTAGGCAAGAAGAAAATAGTCCTAGATAGAAGTTTGGAGCTATTCAAAGTAATGTAGAATGTCAGAAATTTCACATGTATGGGTGCATAGGAAATACTTTTGTTTTCATAAATTGTGTATATGTATATATATGATTTTATATACACACACATATATATATCATGCTATTTCTTTCTAGTATTTCTGAGTACAGGCAACATCAATTAGAATTTGAAATTTTTTCTTTCTTTTTTTTTTTTTTGAGACTGAGTCTCAAGCTATTGCTCTGGGTAGAGTGCTTTGGCATCACAGCTCACAGCAATCTCCAACTCCTGGGCTGAAGCGACTCTCTTGCCTTAGCCTCCCAAATAACTGGGACTACAGGCACCCACTACAATGCCTGGTAACTTTTTGGTTGTAGCTGTCGTCGTTGTTTGGCAGGCCCGGGCTGAATTCGAACCTGCCAGCTCTTGTGTATGTGGCTGGTGCTTTAGTCACTTTTGCTACAGGCTCTGAGCCAGAATTTGAAATTAAGAAATAATACCATTTACAGTACCATCAGAGAACATGATAGACTTAGGAAAACACTAAGATACATTGAAAACCTAACAAGATGGGCAGCACCTGTTGCTCTATGGGTAGTACACTGGCCCCATGTACCAAGGGTGACGGGTTCGAACCCGATCCCGGCCAGCTAAAACTGCAGTGCCAACTGCAACAAAAATAGCCGGGCATTGTGGTGGACACCTGTAGTCCCAGGTACTCAGGAGGCTGAGGCAAGAGAATCGCCCTAGCCCGAGAGCTGGAGGTTGCTGTGAGCTGTGATGCTACAGCACTCTACTGAGAGCAACAAAGTGAGACTCTTGTCTCAAAAAAAAAAAAAAAAAAAAAAATTCTAACAAGATATTGAAGAAGTTAAAACAAACCTAAATAAATGTGAGATATGCAACTTTATTGTTAAGATTTCATTTCACCCCAAATTGTTCTTATACATTTAATGCGATCCCAATCAAAATCCTAGCAGGGTTTTTGGTAGAAAGTAACAAACCGATTAAAAACTTAAAAGAAAATCAATGAATGATCTAGCCTAGATGATGAAAACAATGTATAAAAGAATGAAATTGGAAGACTTATTCTGCCTGAATTCAAGACTTAAATAAAGCTGTAGTTACAATGGTGTTAACATAGGGATGGTGGACAAACTAAAGAATACACATGTAGTCTGTTGGTTTACAACAAGCATGCCACAGTAATTTAATAGAAAAAAGATTTTCAACACATGGTATAATTATTCTTTCTAGAAAATTTATGTAGCTTTTTTTTTTTTTTTTTTTTTTTTACCTAAGACCCAGTCTTAAATTTGTCCCCCTCGGTAGAGTGCAATGGCATCATCGCTCACAGCAACCTCAAACTCTTGTCTCAGCTCCCAAATAGCTGGGACTATAAGTACCTGCCACAACGCCTGGCTATTTTTATTTTTAGAGATAGGGGTCTCACTTTTGGCTCCTGCTGGTCTTGAACCCATGAGTTCAGGCAATTTACCCATCTTGGCCTCCCAGAGGGCTAGGATTACTGGCATGAGCCATCTTGCCCAGCCTTTAATGAGGTTAAAGAAATTTGTCTCAAGATTTTCTCAACAAAATTATAACTTGAAATAGGAAAATCCCAAAAGTGGAGTCAGGGTTTAAATGGTAGCAGAAGATGATCTGGCTCATAATATTCTGTAATATAGTCCGCATCATTACCATCATTTGTGGGAGATATTGCTATTGTAGCGATACATTACAGGGTAATGACAGTTATTTTTTATGGATTTATTATAGTCTTTAATCTTCAAGATTCAATGTGTCTTTAAATATCTTAATGGATTTCTTTCAGTTATATGTTTCATTTTTATAAAGGCAAGTTTATGTGTTTAAGTGGTATTTGCATATTTTCTACATTTATGTCTGTTATATATTTGTACATTATGTATTTGGATTTATTGTGAATAGATCCCTACTAAGTTTTATGGTTCTGTTATTGGTCATATCATTGAATTGGTAATACTTAGAGTTTTTTAAATACATTTAATGCAATCCCAATCAAAATTCTAGCAGCCTTGATAGGTATTTGATTTTATGATTGCCATTTCCTCCCACAGTTGCTCAATAAAACATGTTAAGAAATGTTAAGTTAAAGGAACTCTAACCACTAATTACATGTCCATGATTGATATTGCATGTTTAGTTTATTTTTGTTTTAAATTTTTTTGTTATTTCAGTAACGATGATGTTATGTTGATTTCTGTGGAAAGTCCTAATTTGACACCTTCAATTACATCAAATCCAACAGGTATCTTAAGTTGATTAGAATATAATCTGTCAAATTAGAAAGTCTTAAATCAGTGTTTGTTTAAAATAAAAAATTGAACAGTATCTTCTAATCAAAAATTTTGTCTATTTTCAAAAATGTTTTAATTTATATCATGATTAATATTACCTAAATAGATGATTTCTTAAGATAATTGACATTTTTTTTAACTTTATGACCTGTTATTTCTTTCCTGTGTTTAACGACTTAGCAAATTGTAAAACTACTTTGTTTTCATGTACACTATTTTTAATTACTTTTCCTGGCCATCTGTTGGTGGTAGTGGTAGTTTGTTTTTTGTATGTTTATGTTTTATCTGTTAAGTTTTCTTGGGTGGCGCCTGTGGCTTAGTGAGTAGGGTGCCGGCCCCATACACCTAGGGTGGTAGGTTCGAACCCAGCCCTGGCCAAATTGCAACAACAACAACAAAAAAATAGTTGGGCTTGTGGCGGGCACGTGTAGTCCCAGCTACTCAGGAGGCTGAGGCAAGAAAATTGCCTAAGCCTAACCTCCAAGAGCTGGAGGTTGCTGTGAACTGTGATGCTATGGCACTCTACCAAGGACAACAAAGTGAGACTTTGTCTCTTTAAAAAAAAAAAAAAGTTATCTCATAGTCTGTTTGAGATTTAAGTTTATTTATTCTTTGTCTTTATTTTTTTAACTCTTTTTTTTTATAATACTTTGTTGCTTTTTAGAGTTTGTATCTTTTTATATAGACAATTTTTTAACTTTAAATTTCCAATGATAAGTTTTATTTAGCTCAATTTCACATCCATACTTCTGTTTTCATTTCTTTTTTTATTACAGTGTAGTCTTTGCATCTTAATTTCTAAAAACTTTATCTCCACTTACATAGCTACTTAATTGTCCCCACAGTTAGGACTGTTAAAATTGTGAATCATAGTATTACTAATGATGTTAAACGTATATTTGGGGTTTCCTAGTATTTCCAGGAAGAGCGATCTTTCCTTAACTATGTCAGGCAATTTATTCTGAGGATGCTGTGAATAACGAAAAGTATTCATTTTCAAGAATATTTTCTCAAATGCTAACATAATTTTCAGATAGATTTCAAAAAAGTTACTAATCTAGTAAACAGGAAAAAAAAATTAGCTTACAAACCTTTTTTAAAAACTGGATTGTCAGTCTTTGGAATAGGTAAAATCAATTGAGTTACTTTTTATGATTATATAATTAAGAGTATCCAAGTTGCTTTTTATAATTATATAATTAGCATCCCATTCTTGTGTTTTAGCATTTATATATTACAAAGCCCATAAATAATTTAATAGTTTAATAAACTTGTCAATTCATTCATATTTTAATAATTTTCTTTCAGATATTAGAACAATTACATTGGAAAATTCCAACAATTCACCTAGTGCTGAGACTGAAGTTATGGTGTGTAATACTATCTTTCAATACTATTTCCTTAAATATGTTAGTCCTGGGAACTTTAGTGTTAGTGTTTGCTACATGTTGGATGATTTACTTTTGTCATTCATTCTTAGGAAATTCATTCTCTGAGAAATTGTTTGACTAGTTAGCCTAACCAGGTTCCAGTTCATCTTACCAATTGAAGGCAGACAGCTAATGATGGACATATTTCACAACCATACTCACTTACCAAATTCATTTAGACTCTACATAGTCATATTCTCAGAAACCATATAGTCTTTTATAAGAGCTTTGGTTTAATGGTAGAGTTAAACCATAAGGGATTTGGAGAGTGTTCAATCTTTAGTTTCTAAATTTTATTAAAATTACATGTGTTTCATTTTAAAATGTTTTTAGCTGTTCAGGCAAAAATATTTTCTTAAACAAATTTTCAGGCTATACAGAAGAAACATGCTTCTATAATTGATTTGACAAGAGAAGACCTGTCCCACTGTATCACAGGTAAAAGATTTTTAAATTTTTTTCTTTTACAAAACAGGGAGGGGGCTGGGCAATGTGGCTCATGCCTGTACTCCTAAAACTCTGGGAGGTGAAGAGGGATGGATTTTCTTGAGCTCAAGAGTTCAAGACCAGCCTGCCAAAAGCAAGACCCCGTCTCTTAAAAAATAGCCAGCATTGTGGCAGGTGCCTGTAGTCCCAGCTACTCAGGAGGCTGAGGCAAGAGAATCTTTTAAGCTTAGGAGTTGGAGGTTGCTGTGAGCTGTGATGCCGAGGGCAATAAAGTGAAACTCTGTCTCTTAAAAAATTAAATAAATAACATCATCCTGATACCAAAACCAGGAAAAGACCTAACTAAAAAGGAGAACTTTAGACCAATTTCACTAATGAATATAGATGCAAAAATTCTAAACAAAATCCTTGCCAATAGATTACAGCTTATCATCAAAAGTCATACATCATGATCAAGTAGGTTTCATCCCAGAGATGCAAGGCTGGTTTAATTTACATAAATCCATAAATGTTATTCATATCAACAAAACCAAAAACAAAGATCATATGATCCCCTCAATAGATGCAGAAAAAACATTCAATAAAATCCAGCATCCTTTTCTAATTAGAACACTGAAGAGTTTAGGCATAGTTGACACAGTTCTTAAACTGATTGAAGTTATCTATGACAAACCTACAGCTAATATTTTACTGAATGGAGTTAAACTGAAAGCTTTTCCACTTAGAACTAGAATAAAACAAGGTTGTTCTCTGTGGCCATTATTACTCGACATAATGCTGTAAGTTCTAGCCAATACAGTTAGGCAAGACAAGAAAATAAAGGTCATCCAAATGGGAGCAGAGAGTTCAAACTCTCCTTCTTTGCTGATGATATGATCTTATGCTTAGAGAACCCAAAAGACTCAACCACAAGACTCTTGGAGGTCATCAAAAAATACAGTAATGTCTCAGGATATAAAGTTAATGTCCACAAGTCAGTAGCCTTTGTATACCCCAATAACAGCCAAGATGAAAGGCTAATTAAGGACACAACTCCCTTCATCAGAGCTCCAAAGAAAATGAAATACCTAGGAATATACCTAACAAAAGAGGTGAAGGACCTCTATAAAGAAAATTATGAAGCCCTAAGAAAGGAAATAACAGAGGACTTAACAAATGGAAGAACAGACCTATGCTCCTGGCTGGGAAGAATCAACATTGTTAAAATGTCTATACTTCCTAGAGCAATGTATCTATTCAATGCCATCCCTATTAAAATACCAACATTCTATTTTCAAGACTTGGAAAAAAAGTTTTGTATGGAACCAGAAAAAAACCCCGTATACCTAAGGCAGTTTTCGGTAATAAACACAAAGCTGGGGACATCACCATACCAGATTTTAGGCCGTACTACAAGGCAATAGAGGTTAAGACAGCATGGTACTGGCACAAAAATAGAGACATGGACATTTGGAATCAAATAGAAAATCAGGAAATGAAACCAAAAACTTATAACTACTTAATCTTTGATAAACCAAACAAGACCGTACCTTGGGGGAAAGACTCCCTATTCAATAAATGGTGCTGGGAGAACTGGATATCCACATGTAAAAGACTGAAACTGGACCCACACCTTTCTCCATTCACAAAAATTGATTCAAGATCGATAAAGGACTTAAATTTAAGGCATGAAACGATAAAAATCCTCAAAGAAAGCATAGGAAAAACACTGGAAGATATCAGCCTGGGGAAAGACTTTATGATGAAGACTGCCATGGCAATTGCAACAACATCAAAAATAAACAAATGGGATTTAATTAAACTGAAAAGCTTCTTGTACAGCTAAGGAGACAACAACCAAAGCAAATAGACAACCTACCCCATGGGAAAGTATATTTGCATATTTTGAATCAGACAAAAGCTTAATAACTAAGATCTATGGAGAACTCAAATTAATCCACATGAAAAAAGCCAGCAATCCCATACATCAATGGGGAAGAGAGATGAACAGAACCTTCTCTAAAGAAGACAGACGAATGGCTAGCAAACACATGAAAAAATGCTCATCATCCCTAATTATTAGAGAAATGCAAACCAAAACCACCCTGAGATATCATCTAACCTCAGCAAGAATGGCCTATATCACAAAATCTCAAAACTGCAGATGCTGGCCCGGATGTGGAGAGAAAGGAACACTTTTACACTGCTGGTGAGACTGCAAACTAATACAACCTTTTTGGAAGGAAGTATGGAGAAACCTCAAAGAATGCAACCCAGACCTCCCATTTGATCCTGCAATCCCATTACTGGGCATCTATCCAGAAGGAAAAAAAAAAAAAAAAACGCTTTTATTATAAAGACACTTGTACTAGACTGTTTATCGTAGCTCAATTTACAATCACTAAAATGTGGAAACAGCCTAAATGCCCCTCAATTCAGGGATGGATTGGTAAGCTGTGGTATATGTATACTATGGAATACTATTCAGCCATTTAAAAAAAAGGAGATTTTGCAGCATTTGTACTAACCTGGATGGAGGTGGAACGCATTATTCTTAGTGAAGCATCTCAGGAATGGAGAAGCATGAATCCTATGTATTCAACTTTGATATGGAGGACAATTAATGACATGGTGGGGTGTGGGGGAAGGGGAGAGCAGACAGAGAAGGGAGGGGGGTGAGGGAAAGGAAAAGAAAAAATAGTGACTAATTATCACATAAATTGGATTTAATTTAACCAAAATACATTATTTGAACAATAATTTTTTTTTTTTTTTGGGGGGGGGGCCGGGGCTGGGTTTGAACTTGCCACCTCCGGCATATGAAGCTGGCGCTCTACTCCTTTGAGCCACAGGTGCCACCCCTGAACAATAATTTTTAATTCAACTTGTTAATATATTGTTTGGAATATTCCATCCTTATCTATAAGTGAAATATTTTTATAATTTCCCGTTATAATAATATATTTTTTTCCAATTTTAATATCAGGTATATCCAGATAAAGTAGAACGATTTTGAAGTATTTCTTCTTTTTCTGTTGTCTATAAGATTTGGCATGATCTGTTTTTGAAATCATCTTCTATTTTTATTTATAAAATAAATATTTATATTAGAAAAACCAGAAGGTTTAAATTGAACAGTCTAAGTTTTTATCACGTTACTAAAAGAACAAATTAATCCCCCAAACAAGTAAGTGACATTTCATTATATCTAAGGGGTTGACAAGCAGAGGAACATATTCTCAATATCATTAGGAAAATTAAGACAATAATAAGATACTATTACATATCCAAAGAAATGACCAAAATGAAAACAACTGAAAATACGAACTGTGGGTGAGGATATAGATCAACCTAAGATTCTCATGATTTTCAAGTAAGAATATAAAAAGGTAAAAACACTTTAGATATAGTTTGGCGATTTCTTAAAATATTAACTTTTGCTTTACCATGTGCCTATATTTCACTCTTCAGTATTTACTAAAAGGTAATGAAAACCTATATTCACCATAACGACTTTTACATAAATGTTCATAGCAGCTTTATTCATAATAACCCAGAATTAGAAATAGTCCAAACAGGTAATTGGATAGACTGTGGCATATCTATAAAATTAGACACTAAATAATTTTTTTTTTTGAGACAGACTCTAGACAGAGTCTCACTCTGGCACCCTGAGTAGAGTGCTATGGCATCAGAGCTCACAGCAATCTCAAACTCTTGGGCTTAAGTGACCATATTGCCTCAATTTTTAGTAGAGACGGGGACCTTTTTTTTTTTTTTTCCCTTTGGGGGCTATAGGCACCTGCTACAGTGAGCAGCTGTTTTTCTAGAGATGGCGTCTTGCTCTGACTCAGGCTGGATTCAAACCTGTGAGCTCAGGCAATCCACCTGCCTTGGCCTCAAGTGCTAGGAATGGGGCGGGGTGGTGGTCTTGTTTTGGCTCAAGCTGGTATCAAACTCCTAAGCTCAAGCAATCTACCTGTCTTGGCTTCCCAGAGTGCTAGAATTTACAGGCGTGAGCTACCATGCCCACCCAAAAACAAAATATGGATAAATTTCGGAAATATTATGCTGGACAAAAGAATCGTACATGCTGTATGATTCAGTTTATGTGAAATTCTAGAAAAGGCAAATGTAATTTTTAGTGATAAAACACCAGTGGTTTCATAGGGCTAGAAGTGAGAGAGGAATGGTCTGAGAAAGGGGTACTAAAGAACTTTTGGGTTGATGACTATTCTGTGTCTTTATTTTGGTGATAGTTTGACAAAGGTTTCACAAATGTACACATTTGTCAAAATTTAACCTAATAGGCCCAGCCTATAGCTCAGCGGGTGTCAGCCACTTATACCCAGGCTGGCCTGTTCAAACCTGGCTTGGGCCAGCTAAACAACAATGACAACTACAACAAAAAAATAGCCAGGCGTTGTGGCAGGCACCTATAGTCCCAGCTGCTTGGGAGGCTGAGGCAAGAGAATCACTTAAGAATCACTTAAGCCCAAGAGTTGGAGGCTGCTATGAGGTGTCATGCCACGGCACTCTACTGAGGGTGACATAGTGAGACTCTTATCTCAAAATATATATATAAAATATATTTAAAAAAAAAATATATATATATATATATATACTTACAAAGCCATGTTTTCTTTGTTGAGCATTCTTATAAAATCAAAACATGTTTTGGCTGGACGTGGTAGCTTAGTTTATAATCCAAGCAGTTCGAGGGGCCTAGGTAAGAGGATTGCCTGAACCCAGGAGTTCAGGTTTACAGTGAGCTGTGGTCCAGCCACTGCACTCTAGAGTGGGTGACAGAGCAAGAAGATGGATATGTCTGTCTATGTATCTATCTATCTATCTGTCTGTCTACCTTCCTTCCTATCTATAAATATTATCTAAAGCCATTAATGGATCTTTCCCCTTTACATCAATTTTTTAAGATTTTTAAAGAACCATTTGTATAATGTGTTAGCATGGGTAAAATATATGCGTCTACACATGCATATATATATACAGCAAAGGATCTGGAAAGTCAAACACCAAAGGATTAGGTTAGGCTGAAACCAAAGACTGCAATTTTTACCTAGCTGTTAAATGAACCTTCTTAAAATAATGAGGTACTCATTACTGCTACTTTGAGAATACAATACAACCAAGACACCATTACACATTTTTATGTAGATGCAGATAAAAGCTGGAGAATATTTATATGACAGGGGATAAAAGTCCTGTCTTTATCTCTTTTTGAAGCAGAGTCTTGCTCTGTTGCCCCAGGAGAGTGCAGTGATGCAATTTCAGTCTCTTGAACTCAGCCTCCCCAGTAGTTGTGAGACTACAGACACTAAATATGACACCCGGGGGTCTTGCTGTTATTCAGGCTGATCTTGAATTCATAAGTTCAAGCAGTTCTCCCATTGCAGCCTCCCAGAGTGGTAGCATTATAGGCTTGAGCCACAGTGCCCAGCCTGTTTTGTCACTTATCATAAAGTTTGAGTATCTCTCTTGGCCTTTTTTAATTTGCAGAGGAACTGTTGACTTACTGCTGTGAAAGAAGGACTGTTATTTATGGAAAATTATATTTGATAGGATTTTTTGGTATTAAACTATTGACTTGAAAATTTAAAGGAGGTTATTAACATTTTTTTTTTTTAATGGAGGATAGGGAATGGAAGAGGAGGGCAGGAGGAAGCAGTTCTTGACCTGAAGATCACGATTTTACAAATCTAGTTCTAAAGGGCGGCACCTGTGGCTCAAAGGAATAGGGCGCCGGGCCCCATATGCCAGAGGTGGTGGGTTCAAACTCAGCCCTGGCCAAAAACTGCAAAAAAAGAATAAAAAGAAAGAAAGGGCAAAATCTTAAATAAAAAAAAAAAGATCTAGTTCTAAAATTAAACCAGGGCAGCGCCTATGGCTCAAAGGAGTAGGCTGCCAGCCCTATATCCTGGAGGTGGCGGGTTCAAACCCAGTCCTGGCCAAAAACTGCAAAAAAAAAAAAAAAAAAAAAAAATTAATTTAAACCAGTATAAAAAGGCAGTACGGATTCTCATAGAATTAAAATCATTACTTCTTCTGGAAGGTTTTTTTTGTATTGTTTTGTTTTGGGGAATGCCCTCGGTGGGCACAAACCAAAAAAGCTTTTTTAATGCCAGTAGATGGGGAGACTAATAATTTAACTTTGAAACACAGTGCAGAATCTTGCTTATCCTTGTCAGTCATAAGAAAAATAAAATTGGCTCAGCACCTGTAACTCAAGCGGCTAAATTGCCTGCCACATACACCAGAGCTGGCTTGTTTGAATCCAGCTGGGGCCCACCAAACAACAATGACAGCTACAACCAAAAAATGGCCAGGCATTGTGGCAGGTGCCTGTAGTCCCAGCTACTTGGGAAGTTGAGGCAAAAGAATTGCATGAGCCCAGTAGTTGGAGGTTGCTGTGAGCTGTGATGCAACAGCACTCTACCCAGGGCGACAGCTTGAGGCTCTGTCTCAAAAAAGAAAAAAAAAAAGAAAAAGAAAATTAAAGGAATTTCATTTGGAAGATTGATAAAGTACATTAGTTATGTCACTGGACACATAGTGAACCTAAAATGGTTTTTACTGCTTATTAGATATGTTGAAATATCTGGACCTGTTAGCTATCCAACTCTTAATACTTTCTGACATGAAACTCCTTTTCTTAACCATACTTACTCTCCCCAGATGTTTTTAAATTTACCTACACCCTTTTTTCCTCCCTCACACTTTTTCTCTGTCCATTCCCTTTCTAACTCTCACCATCTGTTTCTCTCTTACATTTTTCTTACTCTTTCTCCTTCCTCCCCCTTCTTTTCCTCAGTCCACAATTTATACCTGATTCTCTCTAGACTAACATGGATGCCATCAGTAGAGATTTCTTTTCTTTTCTTTCTTTTTTTTTTTTTTTTTTTTTTTTTTTTTTTAGACATATTATCACTATTTTGCCCTGGGTAAATTGGTTTGGTTTAAATGATAACACCACCCACAAACAATTTTGCTTAATTTTTTAAATTGCCAACCCAACCAAATAAGATGGGACCC
>CAUYPK010000231.1:0-12673 GCA_963574355.1 Loris lydekkerianus | reverse complement strand
GATCCTCTGTCACTGTGACTATCTTTACTCCATTTGTGCTCCCATTGTGTCAGGAGTGGAATGGCTGATGATAAGGACTACCTGAGTGGGGCTGTGCTGTAGTATCAATGCAGAGCCAATGGAGGTCTCCGTAGGGACCTCAGAAGCCAAGATGGCCAAGAGCTGACAATGAGGGCTGTTTTCTGACAATACTTCCTGCAACTGGAGCAATAGGTCCTTCATTCATTACACAGGGCCGTAGTGTAAGTATTCCTAATTCTATATGAAATCATCACATTGTACCACATAAATGCATTAATATATACATGATCTATGTGTTTATGATTTAATAAAAATAAATAAATAAATAAATAAATAAATAAATAAGTCCTTTATTCCTAAAGAGGGTTCTGGGAGGTACATTACACATCCACTACCCCAGTATAGGGGATAAGGGTAATAAATATTTAAACCAAAGGTATCCAACTGGCAGCCCATGGGTTGCACGCTGATTATTTGAGGGCTATTTTGCTTATCTGTGGCCTTGTATATAATTAAAAGTATGCGTGGACCTTTTTGTTGTTGTTCATCAGCTTTCCTTACTATTTGTGTACTTAACGTGTGGCCCAAGATGACTTATTCTTCGAATGAGGGCATAGAAGAAAAAAGCTGGACAGCCCTACCACAGTAATACTAGAGAAATGGTATAAAGGAACAGAGTGGGTGAGGTGGTAGAGAGTAACTGTGAGGAACGGGAAAGTGATTATTTCAAAAGATGGTTTAGATATGTCCCTCTGTGGACATAACAATCATACTAAGAGCTAATGGATGGGAAAATTCAATGACAAGAAGATCTGAGTAAAGAGTTTTCCAGACAAAAGGAAGTGAAAAAGGCAAAGGAAGGAGCAAGTTTAGTTCATTTGAAAAATATAAAACAAATGTTCAGTGAATTTGTAGCATAGAGAAGGTGGGGAAATGAATTTGAAGAGGGAGGTGGAGAACAGGTTATGTATGACCTTTTAGGTCACCTTTTATCCTAGACAGTTTTAAACAATTATGCTGGGTGAATTTGGGGCAGATAGCTCTGGAAGAAACTATCGGATTTTCATGTTCCCAAATCTCCTTCCCCATAAAAGCATACAGCATGTGGACTAACAAAAACGTGAAACCATGGGCAATATCCACAGCAAAACTAAGTGAAAAAGTAACTTTATCAAGCCCAAAACATGAGAGCGTTCTATCCTGACAACCTTAAAATTTATGTGAAATCAGTACTTATTGCAAAGGGAAACAATGTAGCGGGTGGTGGACTCAATAACTTCAGAATAACCACCGGTGCTCACTTGACAACTCTGCAAGTCACTCTGAGGATGACAGCGAAAACTGGAAAGAGTTGTAACACTAAACAGCAAGCCAATGATAAAGGCTTAGGTTGCTGGAATGGTCTGGACATGCAAACCCTCAAAATTAACTAGCAAAAGCTCCTATCCAGGACAACACCTCATAATCAGGTAAAATTCTTGGAAACCAAATCAAAATTGAGCAGGGGAAAGTCCATACAGACAAAAGAAAAAAGAAGGCTGATGAACAACAACAAATACTTTTTCTAAAAATAGGAAAAGGGAACAGAGCCAGGAAATCTCAAAAAGTAAGCCTTTGTACGATTGTCCTCTTGTATCCTCAGGGATTGGTCCCAGGATCCCATGGGATTGCAAAGATCTGCAGGTGTTCAAATCTTTGATATGAAATAGCATAGTATGTCATATGACTTATACACATCCTCCTGTATACTTTATCACCTCTAGATTACTTACGATACCTGCTACAATGTCAATTCTATGTAAGTAGATGAAATACTGTATTGTTTAGGAAATAACGACAAGATAAAAGTCTATACCTGTCAACACAGATGCTATTTTTAAAAAATATTTTTAATTTGTCGTTGGCTGAATTATGGATGGAGAACCCACAGATACAGAGGGATGATTATATTTTCAAACACATTTAAAAAACAATAGAAAAGGAACATCTATATTCATGAAGTTGAAAAGTTCATCAAAAATTCAGAAAAACTGCGTGGTACCTGTAGCTCAAGTGGCTAAGGCGCCAACCACATACACAGAGCTGGTGGGTTTGAATCTGGCCCGGGCCTGCCAAACAATGACAACTACAACCAAAAAACAACCAGGGGCTATGGTGGGCACCTGGAGTACCAGCTACTCAGAAGGCTGAGGTGAGAGAATCTCTTAGCCCAGGAGTTAGAGGTTGCTGTGAGTTGTAACGCAACAGCACTCTACCCAGGGAGATAGCTTGAGGCTCTATCACAAAAAAAAAAAAAAAAAAAAGAAGAAGAAAAAAAATTCAAAAAACTATTTTCACGTTAAAATGAGCACTATAAAAGGATTAAGATCAAATCCCATACAAAGTTATTACAACAACAAGACAGAACAGCATCCCTAAAAATGATGAAAACATTCCAGAAAGACAAAGGTTCTAAATACCATATATACTCGAGTATAAGCCGAGTTTGTTCGGCACAAAATTTGTGCCGAAAAACCCGAACTCGAAACAAATTTTGTGCCAAAAAAACTTGGCTTATACTCGAGTATATACGGTAGATGAAAAGGCTGGGCATGGTGGTTCATGACTATAATCCTAACACTTTGAGAGGTGAGGCAGAAGGACTGCTTGAGGCCAGGAGTTCAAGACTAGCCTAGTCAATCACTAGACCTCCATCTCTACAAAAAAGAAAAAAATGAGCTGGGTATAGGAGTACGTGCCTATAGTCCTACCTACTTGAGAGGCTTAGGTGGGAAGATTGAGCTCAGGAGTTGGAAGTTGCAGTGAGCTGTGATCATACCACTTCATTCTAGCCTGAGCAACAGAATGAGACTCTGTTTCCCTCTCTCTCTCTCACACACACACAAACAAGAAAAATATAAACTAATACATTTCAAAGCAATAAAAAACATATTAAGAAAATGATATAATAGCTAAAAGGATGTAATAGAGCAGGAAAAAACTGGAAGAGGAGAACTTTAATAAAAAGCGTTAAGTAAAGAACTAAAAAGGGTTAGAAAGAAAGTGGCGAATACAAAAGGCAGGCAAAGAAGATCCGACATACACAATAGGAGACTCTGAAGAAGAAAACCAAATTTAGGGAATAGAACAAAGAATAAGAAGTGAAGAACTCAAGGAAGGAAGGAATGATGAAGGGAGGGACGAAGGAAGAAAGGAAGGTCTTTCCCTATTCTAAGTACCAGTAATAAAACTACTGCCGCATATTGAAAAGGCGCAGTGCAATCCTGGGAGAAACTGACGAGAAGGACCAATGTTGACATACATTCTGATAAAATGAATGGACTTCTAAAAAAAAAATCCCTTCAATACCAAGCAAAAGACTAGGTCACTGATGTGAGGGAAACAAAATCAGATTGTCCACAAAGTTTTTGACAACAAGGCTTTATGCTAGAAGAAAAATGGAATATAGTATTTAGCATGCTCAAGGAAAGGAAATACAGGGCTTAAGATTTTGTATCCAGCCAAAATGACTCTCCAGTGGTAAAAACTGCAAACAAACTGTAATCAAAATGCAAGAACTCAGAAGCCAATAGACAATCTAATACACACCCACATAAAAGAGAAACGCAAATTAATTCAAGGTGGTGGGTAGGAAATAAGGAGCAGGGATGGGGAGGAGGGGGAATGGGTGCTCCCACTTCAATGTTACGGTGCATGGCACACCTCTTGGGGGCAGGACACAATTATAAGAGGGACTCTATCTAACGAATGCAAACATTGCAACTAATTCTTTGTACCCTCAATTAACCTGAAACAATAATTAAAAAAAAAAAAATGGAAAAAAATTCAAAAACTCAGAAAATACTGTTCCCATGAGTTCTTCCTTGAGAAATTGGAGAATGGGTTTCAGACAACCAAAATTACAGAAAAGGCATCATCATGGAGCCTGGTGGTAGGCTCTCAATGTACACTGATAAAGCATATTAACGTGACTAAGAAATAAAAGGGAGAGAAGAAAGGGATAACTTTAAGTTCTGACAATGTAGATAGAGTATAACTATAAAACAAACAATAAGAGCTCTCAGAAAAATAAATTCTAAAGTATTTTCCTAATCTTATTTCTAAAAACACTGGTGTTGCTAATCATAGATTATTTATGCATAATTTATAATAAACCAAATGAGTAATTATGTGAAATTCTAACATACCATCTCCATTGTTTTTGACAACCAGGATTTGTCAAGTGAGTGAAAGGAGAAAAAAATTTCTTGTTGAAAAAGTTACTACCTTGTAGTCTTGAACTTGGAAGCCCTGGTATCTGTGAGTGAAAAAGGCTATATCCAGATTCAAACTGCTACCAGATTGCTCATTCTCTCCAGGATTTTTCAGCATTCAGAGCTAGAATATATGTATGCCTCTTCCTGATTACACTATGTAAAGCCCGTGGATCTTACATACCACTCTGGGAAAAATAAAGACAAATCCCCTGAATGGCCTGAGTTTGAAAGTTCCGAGAAAGCTGAAGTGACTAAGGAAACCTGGAATTCAATCTTTCGCCATCAGTAGAAACAGCACTTATTATTGTGGCATTTGTTCATACTTTACATTTCTGCCACTTCGATGAAAAATAAGTGAGTGTCATCAGCTGAGAAAGAAGGGAAGGGGTATGTGGGTTGGTAAGAGGGAAAAGATTTAAAATACTGTCATGGAGGAGAATAATAGACTTATTAAGGAAACTTGGGGTTACTAAGCAGTGTTAAATGTTTTTGAGGTTTGTGGTTATGAATAAAATGTCATTAGTCAAGCTGATTAAAAGAATATTTTCAACATTTTGCAAGAAATAGGTCGATGTAGGTTGGGATTTAGCCAGTGAAGCACCATGTCTCAGGACATAGAGAGAGGCAGGGTTGATGAGAGGGAACAATTTTGATCTTTCATGTTTTAATATGTTAGAATTGAAAAGCATAATGTTTCACAACAAATACAAGATATGGAGGCAAAATTTTCTCATAGATGGTACTTTTTTTCTAAAGCCACTGCATACATTACAGAAGTATCTGTAGTAAAAACTGAAAATAATTTTGTTACTTCTAATTTTTAATTTAGAAAAACCAACATGTTTTAATTTTATGCATGAATTTTCAATGGAAGTTGAAGAACCTCCTTATGACCCTTTGAGGTTTATTATGTTTATTTGGCTTTAAACACCAATGTTTCATCTTAATAAAAATGTGATTTATGACTAGGGAACCATGGGACTAAAGTGAAACTAGCTATTTCTAACATAGGAGAAATATAAGAATAACTACTCAGTAGAGAATTGCTATGGACTGAATGTTTGTTCCCCAAATCTGTATGTTGAAGCCCTAAGCCCTAATGTGATGGCATGGGAAGGTGAGGCTTTTAAAAGGTAAAGAGTTTCAGATGAGTTCAGAGGTAGAGCCCCCATGATGGGACTGGTGTTCTTACAAGAGGATGAAGCAGCCAGGGTGTGTGCACGCGCTGCCCCCACCCCATCATGTGAGGACACATCTGGAAGGCAGCCATGTGCAAGTCAGAAAGAGGCCCTCTCCAGGAACCTGACCACTCCAGCACCCTGATCTCAGACTTCAGCCCCCTGAACTGTGGGGAAGAAATGTTTGTTGTCTAAGCCACTCAATCTATAGCATTTTTTTTTTTTTTTTTTTTTTTACAGCAGCCCCAATACACTAAGACAAGTATATAGAGTATTGTGGAATTTTGGAATCAGGAGTACAATAAATGCAGCAAATACATATAAAGTTCTCAATTTTGGAATCTGCTATATTTATATGCTGCCTGTCAAAAGAAATGGAATGCTTATAGGACATTAAAAAGTATGATTGTCTTTTGTAAAAGAGTTAGAAAACACACTTAGAACATGATGTCGTTTAATTACATACTCTTCCACAAGCATGTTTAGAAAAAAACCACCCTTCCTCACTAGGCTAACTCTTATTTATTGCACAAATCTCTGCCAACTGCCACTTCCCTTTCCTTTCCTGATCTCTTGATTTGAGAGAAGAGCTCCTGTGCTGTATTCTCACAACACCAAGCATTACCTCTGGTTGAGGGTATGGAAACTGCTCTTTGTCTCTTTTCCTTCTCAACTATCAGTTCTTCAAGGTGCCTTGTTCATCAAGACATCCTGGCATTAGCCCTACCTTGCTCAGCTTAAGGGCTCTGTGTCTGTTTGTTGAGTGAATAAACAAATCATCTCAAGAAAATCCATTAGACGACTTAACAATTGTAAAATAGGCTCTAGAAAATGCAAGGGGCTCCCCTCTTCCTATTTTCATTGAATCCAAAGAATCAGTAAACAATAAAGAAAAAAGTGAAACATTAGAGTTTTTTAAATTGCCCATGTGTTAGAAATGTTGGAAACATTAAAAAAAAAATTCAGAACACTAAAGCAAAACAATGCATTTTGCCAAGAAGGAATCAAGAATGTGACACTGAAATTAGCATAGCCATTCCAGAATTTGAGAAGGCAAATAGCAGAGGAATGTTTGAGAAGGACAATAAAAGGTTTTGTTAACAGGGGATGGAACAGGCCCCTACATAGTACATACATCGGATCTGTTCCGATTATTTCATTTTACGCAAACCGGCTAGTGAGCCCAATTTGGCACTTTTGTTTGTTGTTGTCTTTGTCCAAAATCATGTGCTCTGAGGAAAACTATGAATTGCTCTAAACATTAACAGATGCTGGATTTAAAGACTGATCAAATTCTAAACTGCTGATTACTATGGAAAAATTAAATACATATTCTCTGTTCTGTACCAAGTTTGAAGCTATTATAGAACGAAGAGGTTTCTTATGTTTGAGAAAATGTAAAATATGTGCCATAAAAAGTGATGGCTTGATGGCTGTCTGTTCCTCCTTTGTATTTGGAATCGGTTGACGTCAACCAATTTTTGCTAAAATGTACCCAGCATGATAATAGCTAACAGCTATTGAGGGCTTGATAATGTGTCCAGCACTGATCTAAGGGTTTCGTGTGTAGTAATTCATTTAAGCATCAGAATAACTCCATGAGAAGTGTTATCTGCCTTCAACAGATGAAGAACTTGAATTGTGGAGAGAAAATTGGCCCAGACACAAGCTAATAGCTGCAGCATCTGAGATTTGAACCAAAGCTGCCTAACCCTAGAGCCTGTTTTTATCAGAGTTGCAAGTGAGAGAAAATTGGGTTCAACGTAGCAGATAGGGGGTCATTCAAAGGATAGTGGGCCAGAATTCTGAAGAATGTTGAAGAGCTAGGTGCGGGTCTGGTCAGTCAGGAACAATCCTGAAACCACAAGGCAGAGCAGCTCTGAAGAGCAAAACTGCCTTCACTACACCAACCACTGACTACTGGGTGTGGAATACCTAAGACATGACAGATCTTTTTTTCACTTTTGACATGTGAAGGTGACGGAAAGTCTCTTGCTGTTGTTTTTATTTTTTAATTTTATATAAACCAAACTGAATACATATCACTATTTCACCAATGTCATTCTATCTGCCAATGAAGCAGAAAATTATACTTATTTGTGCTTAATGAATGAACTAGATCATAAAAACATGGTGGAAATGGGTTCGGGTTCCCAGTGGTGAAATATTGTTTCTGAGCTAAAGAAATCAGGATGTGGTTTAAGGGAAGAAGAGTTTGGGAAGACTCTCAGATTTTGCTGCATTTTAAAATCCTTGTTATATCTTTGTCCGTCATGACTGGAAACCTTTAGAGCATGCATCAGGGATGCAAAGTCAGGTAGCGAAGGAAGCCCTAGGAGCAGTTATCAAAGATCAGGTGTAAAGAATTAATTCTTCCTTTCTGGGAACTATCTAGACCCAGTATCCATGCATGCAAGGGCCCAGAACCAAACATCTGCATGTCTTCCCAACTCCACATTCAGTGGCACCATATTGGTGGTTCAAAATAGGTTATGCAGGCATACTTATACCACCAAAGTTGGCAAATATCTCCAGAGCATCAATTCTTAAACATTTGCCAGCACATCACTGTCAGATGGATGTACTTTTCAACAGAACTGCTGGAGTGAAAAATCAAGGGGGCCCATAGATAGTGTTTCCTTCAAACAAAACCTAAAGCTATATTGCAGAACAGGAGATAGAGTGTGCTCATTCACTCAACATTTGAAAAGTCATGGAAGAGGATGAAAGTCAAGCTCCACAGAGAAATTTATTTAAAAACAAATAGCTAGGGCAGCGCCCGTAGCTCAGTGGGTAGGGTGCCAGCCACATACACCGAGGCTGGCAAGTTTGAATCCAGCCCAGGCCAGCTAAAATCAACAATGACAACTGCGACAAAAAAAAATAGCCAGGTGTTGTGGCAGGCACTGGTAGTCCCAGCTACTTGGGAGGCTGAGGCAAGAGAATTGCTTGAGTCCAAGAGTTTGAGGTTGCTGTGAGCTTTGACACCACAGCACTCTACCGAGGATGACATAGTGAAATTCTGTCTTAAAAAAAAAAAAAAAAAAGGTAAAAATAAATAGCTAGAATGATGACACCATTGACACACTTTAACAATGCAAGTAGTTATAGTTCAATGTATCATACTTCATAAATAATACCTTATAAGCTCAAAAATATATTCAAGATGAAAGATCTCTTTGAGAATGTTCATCTGGAGGATGGAAAACAGGAAAGAGACAAAAATGGAAGAAAATAATATTCTCCTAAGTAGTAAAACCAAGAGCACTAATCAATCACGATGTCACTGATTATGCTAAGAAATGAATGAATCACAGTCTGCCCACTGTGTGCAAATTTCTCTCCCCTTATGCAATTTACATATACTCCACTGAACTGCTCTCAATGGGAAGAGACCATTCCCTCACAACTTAGCTTCCTAACACAGGCTGCAGATGATGGAATGAGACGGTAAAGCATGGCAGAGAGGACCATAGGCCTTAGTGCGGCTAATGAGGCCAAAATAAATTCTCTACTTTGTTGCCAAAAGTGGCACCCAAGGATCAAGAAGAAAAGCAGAGTTAGATTCCATATGCCTTGTGCTTTGTTGTTTCTTTCCTGATCACCCACAGTTTGCCTAGCCTTGGTGGAAACTGTCAAACATCTGTGCCCCATCTGTCAGCTGTTGTGACAACGTTCAGTATGTCCAACAGCCATGTCCTGAAGTTTCAGCAGCCTCCATCGCATAAGCCAAGTGGACACAAGAGCAGTCATTCCTTAGAATTCACAGTAGGAATGCTGTCTTACCTTAGAATTTCCAGACACATTTGTGTGCATGGGAGTGCACCATCACTCTAAACAGGAAGGTCTGCAATATGGTGTTTTCCTCACCTAGGCTTCTGGGACTGACTGGGCTTATCCCATCTGTATTTGACACAGAGAATCTTACATAATGGCCATCTCCCTCTCCAAGGGAGTGTTTTGCCATTATATTAGTCAGCTCAGCCTTTCATAGCAAAATACTGTAGATTAGAGGGTTTAAACAACAGAAACTCATTTTCTTAAAGTAATGGAAGCTAGACTCTAAGATCAAAGCTCAGGATAATTCAGTTTCTGGTGAGTACTCTCTTCCTGGCTTGCAGACAGCCGCCTTCTCACTGCATCCTCATGTAGTTATTCCTCCATGCGGGAAGGGAGTGGGAGAGAGCTCACCAGTATCTCTTCTCCTAAGGACACTGATCCCATCAGATCAGGGCCAACCCTTATGACCTTGTTTAACTTTAATTACTTCCTAACAGGTTCCACTTTCAAATACAGCAACAATGGAGGTTGGGACTCCAAAACATAAATTTTCAGGAATATAAATATTCAGTCCATAATAGCCATTGATCACACCAGTCTGGGACAGACTTCATGATCTCAAGTCAAACACTGAGCACACATTTCTCAATATTGAATATCAGGGCTCCTGTAGATTTTCAGTTGAGTTTCCTCTGATGATTAGGAAAGAAGCCAAAGTCAGAGCCTTCCTTTTTGTTGCCTTGCCAGTCAGCGTTGAGGAAAATGGGGAAGGACAGTACACATGAAAGTGTAAGGCCAAGAAGGAGGGGCAGGGAAAAAATCCCACGTGAAGATATTTAACTGGTGCATCCTGGCTGGGAGCATCCCCCACAAAGGGGGTTGTCACTCAGAGTTGTTCTGGAGGCTTTGTGGCTAGTGAGTGAAAATTAACCCAGCCCTTCTGTAAGGCCAGGAGGCCTCTGTCCAAGTCTATCTTAAAACGTGTCCCTGCAGAATATAAAGACATTGATCATGCTGTGGTATTCCAGGTGATGAGGCTGAGGAAGAAGTAAAAGGCTTTAAAATAATCCCTAATTTTTAAAATTAAGGATACAAATTTTAATATATTTTATTTTACTTTTGTCAATGATTTTAATATTATATTTCATTTATAAAATGTTAATGATATGAACACATTAATTTTTAATCTGGAATTTTAATATTAAAATGTGAATTAAAATTAAGGGTTATACATTTTAAAAAAATATTTCTTTAATTTAAAAAACATCCTTATTTGGCCTTTCTGAGAATCTTAACTGTGCCTAACCCAGTGATGAGTTCCAAGGCAAAACCTTGGAATTGACATGGAAATGTGCCAATGCCTGCCATTTAGGGTACCTGGGCATTGCTCTGGGTGTTTTTGTTGGGAGCTGAGCCTGAGAACACCTCAGCTGTGCCTCACCAGCTCTTTAATTTTCTTTGAGCAGTTTGATTTTTGGTTATTGTTTGCTAACATGTGGTCTTTGCCCACTATCTAATTGTTATATTCCATTATTACAAAGAGTGAGTCTGAACCAGTTATTTGAAAGAAAGACAATGTTTTATACTGACATTTTAATCAGCGGATTTATTGTCATAAAATTTCTTTGAGACAGTAGTGATTTGCAAAACCTAATATTACATCTTTTGTAGAGCCTGGCATCTGTGTATAATTGACCGATTTATTAGATGCTTGTGGTTCATTGATTTTTCTAGACAGAAAAAAAAATTGGATTGCAGTTTCTAACTGCTATTTTCCTCAAATTGATCATGTTGGCTCTCATAAATGTCCCCTTTGTGCTCATGCTCTTACTTTCTCACAAAAGAAACTATATTATATGCAGTGTGGTGTCATTGGCCTTGGGATTAGCAAGCCAGAGCTGGGTTTTTCTTTTTTTAATTCCTGCTGAAGCTCTTTTTTTGTTGTTGTTGCAAAGTCTGTGAATGCAGTTTTATTTAGAGAAATTTTCCTTACAAAAGGCTGCTTATTTTCTGAGTATACATCTCTTTAGTCTAGCATTGTCCTTGTAAGAGAAATTTTCTGAAAGCTACTTTTCTTGATTTATAATGATGCTCAACAAATAGACATTTATTGACAATTAATCCTGGGACCATTTCCAAAATCAAAATGACTTTTAGAAAAATTTTCTTTATGCTATTGCTGTTAATAAGACATTTCAGGCTTAAAGAAGAGTTTTATGAAAAGAAGCTACAGTGTTGAAGGCTAAGCCATGAAATGATTAAAAGCTAATAGTTGTCTTGGTTTTCTTACATAAAATATGATGCATCTATGGGTGTGGCAGGCTGATGTTTAACATACATGAGTTTAGAATTATTGATCTCTTTTGGACTCACAAAAAAAGCTGGAAGTAAAAGTAGGTAAGGAGAAAATAGAAACAGAGAAAATACTTGTTAACTCATTTTATGAAGCTAACATAACCTTAATAGCAAAATTAGATGAAGACATTACAAGGACAGAAAACGATAGATCAGTATCTCTCATGAAAATAGATACAAAATCCCGAACAAAATGTTAGTAAATTGAACCCAGAAATGTGTAAAACAAATTATATACCATGGCCAAATGGGGTTTATTCCAGGTATGCTGGGCTGGTTCCACATTTGAAAGTCAAATAATGTAATCAATGGCAATAACAGGCTAAAAAGGAAAAATTATATGATCGTATCAATAGATACAGAAAGAGCATCTGATAAAATCCAACACTCACGATAAATTAGAAACAGAAGATAACTAACCCAAATTAATAAAGAAATAAGTATATAAAAAACCTCCAGGTGAAAGATGGCGGCTGAGTAACAGCTTCCCTGTAACTGGGCCTGGCGAATCTGGGGAGACAGGACTCCAGACATCTCTGGCCGGTGGGATCTGCCTATGATCATCCCTTTAAGGATACAGGGAGCCAGCAAGGGACTTCTGGACCCCAGGAGGAAGACAAAAGCAGTGGAAAACTGGCAAGTGGCTGCGTGTGTTCGATCAACCTAATCACGCCGGCAACCGTGAATACAAGCAGCAGTGAGACTGCAAATCAGAAAGGCCTTACCTGTGAACTTTTTTGGTGTTCTTGGACTTGGCGCTCAGTTGAGCTTCACTGGGGAGAGCTTGAGCAAAAGTGTGGAGAACTTTGGGCATTGTCTGGAGCCCCAAAAGGAGCCACTGAGCTGGGCTAAGTGAAAGCCATTGTGTGGAAAAACTGCTCGGCAAGCTTTGCCCTCAGGGTCCCAGAGCAAGGATCGGGCGGGACAAAGTAACCTAGTGAATGAGCAGCTTAAAGGCGGGGACAGAACTGCCTCACAGCCCTAATCCTAAGGGGCAGAGTGAGACAGTTTTGGAACACTGGAGCCTTGGGCTGTTGCCTTGGGTAGAGTGCCCTGACGTCACAGCTCATAGCAACCTCAAAC
>CAUYPK010000227.1:0-19032 GCA_963574355.1 Loris lydekkerianus | reverse complement strand
GGCTGAAAAGAATTAAAAAAATTAAAAGTAGAAAAAAATGAATAGCATCAATGTATAGAGTACAAAATTCTCCATCAATCAGTATATACCACAACACAGTAGAATAAATATTTATTGAGATATGGAGCTACAAAAACACATGACATTAAAACAGACAAAACTTTTGAAACAACCTAAATATTTTATTTATTCAACTATTAAAAATTTGTTGGTAAAAAAATGTATTTATTGAGTGCCTGTTTTGTGCCGAACACAAATCTCTATGGAGGGAATAAAGCAGTAAAGAAAACCAAAAAAAGTCTCTGTTCTAATGGAAGATTCAATCTAGTCAAAGGAGACTGAAAATAACTTAATTATACCCATGATTTCTATAGCTATAATAGAAGAAATCTGGATCATATAAATAACAATAAAACTGAAAACCTATGCAACTAAAAAAATTGCTCCCCTGACATTAATTTTTACCATTAACTCTGTACATAGAAAAGAAATCAAATGTATATTTCCTTTCTAAAATATTTATTACTTATTTTTAAAACAGGACTTTTTTGCTTTTTTTTTTCCATGCCTATTTGCTACTTATACTCAACAACTGAATGTCCTTATTAAACGTCATTTGATTTTTATCTTTGTAGTATCTTTCAACTCAAGACCCCTTGTAACAAGTTTCAAACAGTTTGATAGAAATTGGATTTACAAAGATTCTACCTCTTCGGTATATCTTAAAGGTGATCTTTTACTTCTGAAAGAAGAGCAGCCACCAAAGGAAAAATGGCCACAACGTAACACTGCTAACATTTCAGTAGAGGGTGCTGTAGCTTAAAGATGAAAATGGCTTTAGGGTTAATTGCAAAAGCTGACAGGTGAACACAGGCAAAAAGGGATAAACCCAAAGAAAGGAGTGGATCTTAACTTTTAGTCATCAACATAGTTCTACACTAACAAAAGACTCACAACAAAAGTATTATGATGTAAAATCTGAGTGTAGGGCGCTGCCTGTGGCTCAGTGGGTAGGGCCCCGGCCCCATATACCGAGAGTGGCGGGTTCAAACCCGGCCCCGGCCCCGGCCAAACTGCAACGAATAATAGCCGAGCGTTGTGGCAGGCGCCTGTGGTCCCAGCTACTCGGGAGGCTGAGGCAGGAGAATCGCCTAAGCCCAAGAGTTGGAGGTTGCTGTGAGCTGTGTGAAGCCACAGCGCTCTACCAAGGGCGACAAAGTGAGACTCTGTCTCTAAAAAAAGAAAAAAAAATCTGAGTATAACACATTTATTTTTGTTTTAAAAATATTCCCTATCCATATTTATTCCCTGTGCATTCTGGTATAAAATAAATCATGAGAAGAAATGTAATATCTTTATCTTTAAAAATTATTTTATGTATCGCAAAAACTATCACATCAGCATCCTTCTGCCAATAACAAAATTAAAGGTTCCTATCAAGTCAAGGACTCTTATAATCCCTGTGATTGATTTCTCAGTCACTCAGTCACCTAGTTAGCCCTGAAAGATATAACCATATACTGCAAAAAAAAGGGTGGGAGATGGTTAAAATTTGTTTTGGTTTTTTTTATTTTTTTCATGGTGGTAAAACATACATGACACCAAATATACCATCTTAACTGTTTTTAAGTGTATAATTCAGTGTCATCAAGTATATTCATACTATTGTGCAACCAATACAGAACTCTTCATCTAACAAAACGGAAATTCTCTTACCTATTAAATACTAACACCTCATTCCTTCTTTCTCACAGGCCCTGGCAACCACCATTCTACTCTCTGTATCTATGAATTTGATTACTCTAGATATTGCACATAAGTGAGTATTTTTGTGACTGGCTCATTTCACATAGCATAATGTCCTCAAGGTTCATCCATGTTATATATAATGTATAAGAATTCCTTTCCTTTTTTAAGGCTGAATAATATTCCACTGTATTTAATATTTTTGATACCACATCTTTTTATCCATTCTCTATACTTTTACACTTTAGCTAGTGTAAATAATGCTGATATTAACAGCAGATACAGGTAAGCTATTTTGGCAATTGGGGACTGGCTTAAGTCAGCAGGGCCTGAATGGGAAGGCCCACTAAGTTGTTACGCAGGGTTAGCATGGGAATGGAGCTGAACAAGACCTTACAAGGAAATGCCCTTGAGATAAAAACCAATCAATGTCCCAAAGACTTTCAAACACAGACAAAGGTGGTCACATGTCATACTATTCCTTTTGTATTCCTTTTCCTCCCCCTTTTCTCCAATATCCTTCCTGAACTTGAAGATGGCCTATTTAAATAAATAAAATTGGGGAGATGTGGGAGGTAGGAAGATTGAATTCCTCATAGGTCTTCCAACTCGGGATAAGGTGCCCAGTCAGGAAAATTTCTATGTGACTATCCCCACAAGGGGAAATCAGCAGTGCAGGTGAGCTGAGACCATAAATTAGTAGCTTAGACTAGAGAAGCTGAGAAGTTGGCCTGAGAAGATGAGACTTGCTCTCCCCTCTCTCTCTCTCCACACATTATCTGGCCACTTCAGATGTTCCATTACCCTATAACCCTATTTACCGTTTACCCAGCCTTCCTGGGGACTGTAATCTCCCCTCTCTCATTTTTAACCTTGACTGCTAACAACTGACTTCTGTGCATTCTTGCACACATTACTCTGTTATGGTACCCAATAAAAAGACTCCCAAGAAGCAGGACAGTCTGCTGCACTGTTTCAGGTGGCTGGCACATGAAACAATGTATGCCCTTACAGGTTTCCAGGCTTAATGCGATACGTTGGGTGTAAGGTCTCATTATATCTCCAGCATCATCTCTCTTGCTGACCACTGTCCCAGGCTGGGGTCCGTGGGAACCCTGACAATTAATGTGTGAACAAGTATTTCCTAGAGACTTTGCTTTAAATTCTTTTGGATATATAACCAGAAGTGAAATTTCTAAATCATATGGTAATTCTATTTTGAATTTTTTGAGACATCACCGCACTATTTTTCATAGCCACAGTACCATTTTCCATTCCCACCAACAGTACACAAAAGTTCTATTTTCACCACATCCTCTATAACATTTATTTCTTTACTTTCTTTTTTGACAGTAGTTATTCTGATGGATGTGAGATGTTCTGGTATGATTGAGCTTTTGATTTGCACATCTTTTCAGGGGCTTATCAGACATTTGTTTATCTTCTTTGTATCTTGCAAACTTGCTGAATTCTCTTATTACATATCAGTTCTTTGCAGATTCCTCATAATTTTCTACCTAGATTATGACATTATGTATGAATACAATTCATGAAGTATCATCTTCTAGAGGATTCTTAACCAGATTTCTGGAAGTCCTTCTCCTTATGCTTGTCTGATCTCTATTACTCAGCCTCCCTGAACTCTGATCTTTGTTTCCACAGTTCAGCAAGGCTGCCACAGTCTTCTTGGGGCTCCCCCTTCCTGCACTGAGGTCTGGTAGATTCTCCTATCCAGAAAGCAAGGTGATGGGAGGACTCAACCTCATTTGTTTTCCTTCTCTCAAGGATCACAGGCCTGTAATGTCTAATATTTGAAAATAACTTCAGTCAGGAAGCCAAGTTTAGTGCTAATTACTCCATATGGCTAGAAGCAGAGGTCTATTTAGATATTATTTAATATATTAATATGTATACTAATATTAATATATTAATACATATATTAATATACTTACCGCCACTTGATTACCTGCTATTGGCCTTTGCATATGTTTCCATTGGGAAGAATGTTTTAAATTTTTTTTAAAAAAACCTATACAAACTCATTTATTTCGGGAGTAATATTTATAAATTAAATGTTCCATGGATTTTTAATCTTTGTTTTTATCATGTATTTTGTACATCAACAATTTTCTCAGTTTCTGGTTAGCACAATTTTATTTGTAGTATTTAAAAAATATACTTTAAGTATAAAAAAATTTAGGCAAATGTATTACTATTTTCCTTTTTTAAATAGTTTTATTGAGATATAATTCAATATCATATATATCATATAATTCACCAATTTCGAGTGTAAAATATAAAGACTTTTAGTAAACCCACAAAGTTGTGTAACCATCACAATTAATTTCAGAACATTTCCATTATCCCTCTAAAAAGCCACATACCTCTTAGCCATCTCCTCTCCCAACCTTGCCATCTCTCAAGCCCTAAACAACCACTAATATATTATACCTTCCGTCTCCATAGATTTGCCTATCATGGACACTTCACATGAATAGAATTACACAATAGCTTGTCCTTTGTGGTTGGCCTCTTCACATTACCATAATATTTTCAAGCCTCATCTAGGTTGCAGCATGTATCAGCACTTTCTTTTGATTGCTGAATAATATTCCATTGTACAGATATGCCACATTTTCTTTATCCATTCATAAGTTAACAGACACTTGGATTATTTTGACTTTTGGGCTATTCTAAATAATGTTGCTATGAATGTTTGTGTACAAGTTTTGTGTGAAAATACGTTTTCAGTTCTCTTGAATATATACCTAGGAAAGGAATTGTGGGTCATACAGTAATTTTATTTTAACCATTTGCCAGACTTTTCCAAACTGCTTGCACCATCTTACATTCCTACCGGCATTGTATGAGAGTTCAAATTTCTGCACATTCTCCAATCTCTTTGCCAATACTTGCTACTATTTGCATACTCTTATGAGCTTCCAGTGGGTGTGAAGCTATATCCCATTATGATTTTGATTCACATATCCCCAGTGAACAATGATGATAAACATCTTCCACTGTGTTTTTTGGCCATTTGCTTATCTTCTCTGGAGAAATAACCATGCAGAGCTTTTGCCTATTTTTAAATTGGGTTACCTGACTTTCTCTTATTAATTTGTAACCACTCTTTATCTATTCAAAATGTGAATCCTTATCAGATATATGAACTGCTAAATTTTTCTCCCATTGTTAGTTCTCTTTTCATTTTATTGACAGTGTCTTTAAGAAAGAAAGAAGTTTTTTAATTTGATGATATCCAGTTTTTTCTTTTGCTGTGTGTGATTTGGATGTCATCGCTAAGAAATCATTGCCTAATCCAAGATCAGAAAGATTTCTAGCTATGTTTTCCTCCAAAAGTTTTACAGTATTAGCTCTTAGATTTGGGTCTTTAACTCATTTCAAGTTGATTTTTGTGTATGGTGTGAGGTAGGGTTCAATTTCAATCTTTTTCCTGTGGATATCCAGTTGTCCCAGCACCACTGCTGCAAAGACTATTCCTTCCCTATTGCATCATCTTGGTGCTCTTGTCAAAAATCAGTTGACTATAAATGTGAGGGTTTATTTCTGACCTCTACATTCTATTCCATTGATCTATACATCCATCCTTATGTATCACATGTCTTGATAAATGAATTTCCATATAAACTTTTGCATCAGCTTGCCAATTTCTGCAAAGGTGAGATTGTGATGGGGATTCCACTGTATCTGTAGAACAGATCCTCTTATCCATGAATATGGAACATCTTCCTATTTATCTAGGTCTTCCTTCATCTTTATTTTTTAATTTTAAAATTTTATTTCAATAGATTTAGGGGAAACAATTTTTTGTTACATGAATGAATTATATAGTGGTGAAGTCTGGGCTTTCAGTACATCCATCACCCAAATAGTGTACATCGTACCCAACAGGCAATGTTTTAGCTTTCACCCTCCCCTCTCCCCCTTCTGAGTCTCTAGTGGCCATTAAATCACACCGTAAGACCAAGCATACCCATAGCTTAGCTTAGTGAGTAAATTAGAACATGTGGTATTTGTTTTTATGTTCCTGAAATGCTTCACTTAGTATTTAGCCACTGGTGCCACATCAGCTGCTGCAAATGAGTTCCTTCTTTTTCTGTGGTGCACATATACACACACATACAGAGGGTGTCAAAAAATGTACACATTTTAAGAAAGGAGAAAACTTGTTATCAGCAAGTTCTGCATACCAGGTCTGCCCAGTGCTGGGCTCCTCGCTGCCAGAGACTGGCAGCACATCAAACCCTTTCCCCCAAACTTGGTCCTAAAGGCAGCCCACTCCTCCCTGGCTAAGAGCTTGGGTATCTGGGACTCGCCAAACCCACTGAGAATGGCTCCATGGCTGTCTAGAGCCCAGGTCCATCCTCTTATCATGGCTGCATGATCATCTTTTCTGCCCTAAAGGACTTGTCCTGACAGCCTCCTGTGACCAGATCTTGCTTTTCCAAACCCAGAAGACAGTGCATGAAGCCAGGAGACATCAGTCATGTGTCTCCTGTTGGCCTCAGGAGTCAGTGACCTTCAAGGATGTGGCTGTGTACTTCACCCAGAATCAGTGGGCTAATCTGGCCTCTGCACAGAGGGCCTTGCACAGGGAGGTGATGCTGGAGAATTATGTAAATGTAGCTTCCTTGGTAGCGTTTCCAATTCTCAAACTCCTTCTAATCTCATAGCTGGAGAAAGGGGAAGCACCATGGGGCCCAGATCCCTGGGACACAGAGGTTCTGAGAGGTATCAGTTCAGATAGTGAGTCCTGGATCATGAATGAAGACCCAGTTGTAATGCAGGAGCCCTCTAAAGAAAGAGTTGCACAGAGTCCCCCAGTAGGAGGGTCACAGGAGGCTGTCAGGAGGAGTCCAGTAGGAGGACTCTGAAGAAACAGTTCTCAGCACTTTGATTTTAAAAGTGAGGCGGACTTTTAGTCTAAATCCAAATCTGATATTTCTAGGTCAAACGAAGTTCTATAAATGAATGTAAGAGCAGTGGGAAAATCTTCAGATACAACTCAAAGCTTATTTGGCATCAGATGAGTCATACTCAAGAAAAGCTCTTTAAATGTATGGAACATGGCAAAGCTTTTAAGTCCAGCTATGACTCTACTGCACATGAGAAAAACCACTTCAGAGAAGGGCCCTATGAATGTAAGGAGTGTGACAAAGCTTTGAGTTCCAACACAGCTTTGACTCACCATCTGATGATCCACACTGGAGACAAGCCCTCTGAGTGTAAGGAGTGTGACAAAGCTTTTGTAGGAGTGCAGCATACCTTCAGCATCAGAGATTGCACACAGGGGAGAAACTCTATAAATGTAAGGAATGCTGGTTGTAGGTCACTTTTTATTGTCCATCAGAGAATACATACTGCAAGGAAACCTTACCAATGTAAGGTGTGTGGGAAAGCCTTCATTCAGAAAATAGCCTCCATATAGCACCAGAGAGTTCACACTGGGCAGTAGCCGGATGAATGTAAGGTGTGTGGGAAAGCCCTCAAATGGTATGGAAGTTTTGTTCAGCGTGAGAAGTTGCCCCCCTAGGAAAGGAAGCCTGCCAAGGTTCTTGGGTCACCTCTGGTCAGTCCCCAGTGCCCCTCTCCAGCCTTATCTCCTGTTCCTCTCCAGGGGTCATGCTCTGCTCCAGCCAGGGCTGTGCCTTCACTTGACTTTCCACATGCTATGTTCATTCCTGCCTCTGGGCCTTTGTTCATGCTGCTGCCTACAACTGGAATACCTTTGTCACCCACGCAAACCGTACACATCTTCCAGGGTCTTCCTCCCACTGTGAAGCCTTCCTCAACTATTCTGACCCCCTCTTTTTACCTGTGAGCTTTATCTTGGTGCTCCTATGGCTCAACAAATCTTCAACCTAATTTATGTTGCATTTGTATTCTTCCCCCACCATATGTTTGTTACAACTCTTTCAACAAAAACTTCATTGTAATGTATATACACTTAAAGATTGTGAACTTCCCCATTTTCATGTTACTACTCTAGCTGTTTCATCAACTTGGAAGGCTTTTAAAAAGTCTTCATGTACAATGACCAACATTGCTCAAATTTTTTCACACCCATTCTCAGAGTTCACATAAGATTTGCCTCTCCCCTTCTAGTGATCTGCGTCTTAGTTCAGCTCAATTTCCCAATTCTCTACATTCTCCTACTTTAGGTTTCAGCTCTTCTCCCTTGTATACAAGGTTCTCAGTTCTTACCACCATAAATGGGATGGGCCAGAGTAGAATATTTCTCAAAAATTTCTTCTCTTTATTCTAATTCCATGTCAATCTTCTAGCTACCTATTTAGTTTCCCAGATACCTTGGTACTAGGAAACAATGTGCCCTGGAGGATGAAAGTATTCCGATTAATGGAAAGTAATAAGCTCTACTATAAATTAGTGATTTTGCATTGTGATTAATAGCTCAGTCTTGTTAGTTATTTTTGTCAGTCTAGTACCAAGAAGCTAATAATTTTGAGGAAATCAATACAGTGAATTTTTTGAATTGGCAGGGGTAAGGATCAAACCCTAGACTTTAGTTTAGTGAGGTAGTCCTTCATTTGAGAGCTATTTGTGGCCAACCATCCCCTTACCACTGTCTTGCCACACTTAATTCCAACAAGAATATAATTTATTTTTTCATAAAATTGAGGAGTAGATATTTAGGATATCCAAAAGTTGACTCAATAATCTCTTAAGTTGAAATAAGAATTACTTCAACAAGTAGAAAATAATGGATTTAATTTTTAAAATTCTTTCTTTCAAAAGTTTCAACCAAAAGATAGAAAAAAATTTGTCCAATGTTGATTTGTTCACCATACCAACTTCCTGATAGAAGCTGAAAATATCAAGAACTAAAATGAACTAACAGTGTTTATATTTACAAATAAAAGTGCCCAGAGATGTAATAACTATGTTATTATTCCATTCACAATGTAATAGAAGCAATTATGAAGCCAACTTCCCTTGGTGCTTAAAGAAGTGAAACAGAGACTCCAATCATATACTGTAACATCAATTTTAAATGCATTGATTTTTCTTTTTGTGTATAAAACATTTTTAAGCCCAGCTTTTTAAAAAAGTTCTTAAATACAAAAACATTAATTGAAGAAATGTTTTATAATGTTACTCCATATATATTCAAATTCAATCACAAACAAATTTCAAGTAAGAATTCAAGGGAGAGTACCAGGAAATGTAAATCAAATTCTATGGTTATTATGAATTTTAAATTATTAAAGAATGTTACCAAAATTATTATTTAATTTATATATTTTGTAATAGATGAAGAGAAAATATTTGAACAATTATTTGATACTTCTTTCCTTTTAGGAAAAGATACAACCTCTTTATAACGTAGGTGTTATCTTCAATTAAGTGATTACAGCAATGACATCAATATGATATTTCACCTCTGGGTTAATCCCAAAAGTGGCGTCACTTTTTCATAAGCCACACAGCCGATGCCTACTGCAGGAAGCAACTTTATGATGTTTGGGGTGATACCCCTGAAAAATCCCAGTTTTCCTTCTTTACTATATATTTCTTGTATGAGCTTAATCATAGAAACTGGTTCTCCTTTTTCTGTGGCTATAAATTGGGGAGGAAAAAGTGCAGTTCAATATTTAATCTTTATACATTAAAATAATCCAATTATAAATGAGAATTTACAGAGACTGAAATTACTTCAGAATAACTCCCTCTCCCTACCTACAAAATAGGCCTGTGTTGTTCTATCTGATAGCCTCTAGACACCTGTGGCTATTTAAATTTAAATTAGTTAAAATTAAATAAAACTAAAACTTCAGTTCCTCAGTTGCACTAGCAACACTTCAAGTACCTCATGGTCACTTGTGAAGAGTGGCTATTGTACTGGACAACACAGATGTAAAATAATTCCATCATCACGGAACAGTGCTTGACATTGGTTCATGAGGGACCTCAAAGCAGCATTTGGAATTGGGTTTGACACAGATAGTTTGAGAGAAGAATGGATGCATGATGAGATGGATAGAAAGAGTCTCCATCTGGATTACAATATAAATTAAAAATTTAACTAAAAAGAGAGAGAGAAAGAGAATGTAAAAGAGTCTTACTTACCATATGACCTGTAACTAGTTTCCTAAAGAAGATTAACAATAGGATGGGGGGGAGGGGGGATTTTTCTTGCAAAGTGATAAAAATAATTTCTTAAAATCTAAATTCCTACCACTTCACTCTGAGAGGAACAAAACAGATACC
Source organism: Loris lydekkerianus (assembly GCA_963574355.1). Classification (NCBI taxonomy): domain Eukaryota; kingdom Metazoa; phylum Chordata; class Mammalia; order Primates; family Lorisidae; genus Loris; species Loris lydekkerianus. The sequence continues at coordinate 9,036 of CAUYPK010000227.1, read as the reverse complement.
TTCCCTTCTGCTTAATGTCTCTTCCCTAAGGGGACTGGAATATAAACAACTGAGTTCAATTCTGCACATGCTTCAAGTTCTTGATGCAGAATATGACAATGACAGCAGAACTAGGGGGAAATTTCATGTTCATAAGGAGTAAACGTTGATTCAATTTATAGAAAGCAAAGTCTTTTCTATTTTTCTGTATCGTACTTCCTAAGTGTAAACTCCTTAAAGAGATCATCCGTAACTGAAGAAAAATATAGAGAATTTCACACGCAACTTTGGGAAGAAATAAAATCTAAAATTCACAAAGAGCTCTATTTAACAACATGATGAATTAAAGATTCTTGCTTTAAAAAAATCAGAAACTTAGCTTTTGATTTAACAGTTCCACACTTTTTCTGGTTTTGAAATCATTAATTTATACTCACTTAAAACATACTTTTAAAAGTTAGGGGTTTTTTTGTGTGTGTGTTTGTTTGTTTTGCAGTTTTTGGCCAGGGCCGGGTTTGAACCTACCACCTCCAGTATATGGGGCCAGCACCCTACTCCTTTGAGCCACAGGCGCCGCCCAAAACTTAGTAATTTTTAATTCATTAAAAAAAAACAAAACAAAAAAAAACTCACCTTTAGCCTGCATGCGTGTTCTGAGCAGGTTCATAGGGAAGCTGGCTAACTGACCACAAGTGTGAGACAATGTGCTACACCCCAGCAAAATCATTATCCCAGGATTTACAGAGTTCCTTGAATAATGTTCTATCCAATAATTCTTCAAAATCTGGCAGAGAAGAGAGTAGTAAACATTCTTTAACTACCATGTAATTCCAAGTAGACTAAAGCTTTATTATAGAGAGGCTTTAACCCAGGATAAAGCACACAGATGTTTTCAAATAATCATATTCATGAAACCTCAGTTTGAGTTCTCCGATGTTTGTGTCTGCGTGTTTTGTTTGTTTCTTTTTTTGTTTGTTTTGTTTTGCCTTGCTTGTTTTTGGTTTGTAATGCTATTCAAAGACCTGAGCAAAAGTTGTAAATTATCACAGGAATTAACAGAATATTGTAGAGAGAAATACTAGACAACCCACTCTAGGTTAACAACATTTTCTCAGCTTTTAAGAAGTCTTCCATGTTTGCTTTTCCTTGAATAAAATGGCTGGAAGAAATTATTTAGAAATGAGTTTAAAAAAAATCACCAAGCACCTTTAAGAACTTCATTTATTAAAGGATAGCAACTTTACCATTTCATATCAGGGTGATTACTACAAAATGTGTAACATGATGCTTTTGAAAACTAAATTTCAAAATGTCTTTACTGAGTGTGAACTTATTACAGTCATGTAACAATAAAGAGAATACATAATGGCATTCTGGTACGCAAACAAAAGATGCCGACCTATAAAAATCAAAGAATGGTGATAGCCCAACATAAATAGCAGCAACAAATTTGCTTTAATAACATCATAGAAGCAATAAATCAAAAAAAGAAAAGAAAAACATACACATGCTATATTAATCCCACACTCTGGTTCTTATGACCAAATGGGATATATTGTTCATGAAACAGATAAAAGGTCATAAAATGAAATGAATAGCAGAAAGGGAGGAGCAGGGAGAACCTAGAATCCTAGCTGAGCTGTGCTGCACTGCCAGGGTTTTTGTCACATCTCCACAATGCTCTCTTCCCCAAACCCCAATTACTCCTATCTTTCATTCTAATTTTTATAATTGTTCAAGTTTCCTCAATCTTACATTTACAAACATCAGATCCTTCTGGGCAGTTAAAAAACCTGATTCCCAGGCCTCCCCTCGGGATAATTAAATCAGAAAATCTTGAGATAGGGCTCCAGGATCCACATCACTGTAGGTGACTCTGATTGGCATCTACTATTTTATCAGAATTTAAATCTATAATTATTACTTTAAAAAAATCATACAAAAAAATTAAAAATTATTATTAGAATACCAGATGTCTAATATACAAAATGAAAAGCTAAATAAAACAATTTAATTTACTTCCTAGTCAGAACTATTTTGTGGAAAGTCATTTATAACCATATTTTTTTTTTAAGATTTTTTTTTTTTTTTTTGACACAGAGCCTCATGCTGTCACCCTGGTCAAAGTGCCACAGCATCACAGCTCACAGCAACCTCCAACTTCTGGGCTCAAGCGATTCTCCTGCCTCCACCTCCCAATAGCTGGGACCACAGGTGCCCGCCACATTACCAGGCCAGCCTTTCTTGCAGCCATCATTGTTGTTTGGTGGGCCCAGGCTGGATTTGAACCCACCAGCTCAGGTGTATGTGGCTGGCGCCCCAGCCGCTTGAGCTACAGGCGCCGAGCCTATAACCACATTTTTGAAATAAAAAAATATGTTATTTCATATTTTTGTGTTGTGTTCTTTTCAAACCCAACACATACTAACAATAAATCAGTAAAACCTAATTCTTTGTATCCACAATGAATCCTAAACAATAAAAAAAAAACTAACACATAACATCATACGAAAGAATAAACTCACCTCATAAACAGCAAAATCTAAGCCTGCATAAGGTATAATACCCAGGAAATTAGGAACATAACCTTTGAAAAAGGTTCTGACACCTTCCTGTTTCAGAAGCTTCTTGCCACAATCAATAATCCCTGAATACTCTCCAGTTTTACCTACAGCTAGTCTGGTCTTTAGAACCTAAATGCAAAAGAAGACAATAAACACATATTGGTCAGCTTCACTCAACTTATGTAGCAATCCAGTGAGCTGTATACTACTTCACAATGTTTACAAGTTATAAAAATAAAAAAGGAAGCAATCCTAAATGTAACTGTTAACTTCCCAATAATTTTCTCTTAATTATAAACTGATAAAGGACATAAATTTTTAAATTACTGAAACAGGAAAAAAATTAATCACTATACCTTTGCTTACTATATCCAGACTCCTTTACTATACTGAAAGGCAATAAGTATTCAAGTAAATTCATCTGAGGTAATGTTAGTGTTTCAAAATAAAGCAAACACAGCCAAACTTTGAGGTGAAAAAAAGTATATGGTCATGTTAAAGTGAAGGACCAGTTGAAGAAAAAAAGACTCCATATATGCTTTAAATATATACTCCATAGTGACTGTTTTATATGAGTTGGGTTCGCTTTGTGCTCATAAAGTAGTGATATCACAGAAGCTATGAGGACTAATAGCTGTTAGTCCTCAGGTAGAAGAGTAGACTCCAGTAGGCTGAATATAATCAATATTCTATGCCCAATGTAGTTCCCCTCATGGTCTCACTACTCCTTGTCCTCTTAATTCCCACTAATTTAATTTAAAGGTGCCCTATATCTATTTGGAGAAACGGCTCTCCAAAAAAGCCAAGACAAGAACAGTATAAACTTTGTCTTGGTTGGGCAAACTATGTGTCTTGAAGGGGTGGCCTTTACATAGTCAATAGGAAGCCTTTTGTTTCAGGGACTTCTCAGAAGGACCAGACACTTTAGTTAGCGGTTCTCAACCTTTAGTCATGGTCCACAGGAACTGTATTAAAGGTCTGCAGCATTAGGAAGGTTGAGAACCACTGCTTTAGATAATCCCGTTCTTAAAATTCTGCCCTCTCCAAGGCAGTGAAGTCTCCTCTTACCCAACTAAATCTGTCTCCTTCACTGGCATGTTTTTTTCTCCTACTTCCTAAATTAAGGTCTTCTTCAGCATTCTTTTTAAATACTACTTTTTTCTTAGGCAATTCCATGGTTTCAAATACCATCTCTCTCAAATGAGACATTAAGATTTGAAATCTCATGTCTCAGTATCACATTTGCTGAAAATCATAACTTGATTGTCCCACCAACAGCTCAAGTTAAATATATGCAAATCCAAATTCATCACCTCTCAGAGTCTATCTCACTTCCTCCATTCTCTACCTGTGCAACTCTCCTAAACACTCAGGCACAGAACCCAGAACTTCACCGTCTTCCTTTCACTTTCCCCTGCTTCTCAAGTTGAAAGTTCTCAACACAGCTCTCGCAGGAATCAATTTCCCTAGTCACTATCATATTTCAAACTCTTATCAATTCCCTGAACAATGGCAGTATCTTGTATCTAGTTTTCCCATGTCTCTAGTCTCTCCCACTCTAAAAAACATCACTGAGGTCAGTATTAAGGCTCCAAGACTAATGGCTTCTTATTTTTTAAGAAATTAAAATTAAATTCCTTAAACTGCATTCAAGATCCTTTCTAAACTGGCCCCGACCCTTCAGCTATGCTATTGTCCAGTCCAAACCTACATATTTACCTTTTGGAAACCTCCATCCTTGGTTTAAGCTGCTATTCCCTCCGAAAATGCCTTTCCTTGTAATCCTTTCACGTCAAAATTCTAAGTTAAATGCACATATTCTATTCGTGTCTTTCATGAAACCCCCAGCTTAAAATAACTTCTATCTCCCTGAATTTCCACAGCACTTTATATGGAGTTTCTATTTTTATTTTAGATTATTATTACTGACAATGGGACATGTTTTATGTCCCCTTCTAAACTGAGTCCCTACATGGCATCTAGAAAAATGCCTTAAGCTTACTATCTGTATAATACAAATTTGCCTGGTAAGTGAATAAGCGATTCTATCAACCAACCAACAACAAGAATATCTTCTTGGTCCATCTACAGTCCTGCCTTTGTCCTAAACAACAACAAAATCTATGGAGGCCAACTGATACTTGATATAAGATTTCAATTCTACAGCTATAAAGCTATTAATTTTACAAATACCAATCTAGGATCCGTTTATTAAAAGTTATAAATTGCACTAAAAGCATGACTTTAATTAAAATGTTATAATAATTATAATAATACATACCTCCATGGGGTAAATACAGGTCTGGGCAGTTACACCAGCCAATGACCCAGATATAAATCTTTCAGAAATTCCTATTTGAGCACCATCAAAACTAAGCCATTTCTTATACTGTATAAATAAAAGTATTAAAATGTATAATATTACTGAAATAGGATATACATTTTTCTAAGTTTATAACATTAATTAGTAGTATAAACTTATGTTTAAAAGTGTATTAGATATCCAATATTAGCATGACATAGAATACCTGATTTAAATTTTTATGCAATTAATTATCCAATAAGGAAAGCCCCTCTATTTAGTTTCCTTTTTCCTTTTTTTCCTGAAGAATAAGTTAGCAACATTAAATCACTTACGCATTTATTAATGAATGTGTCATTTCATAAGGGGTGTACAAATGACACACGGGGACAAAGATTGTATCTTTTATCTCTTTTTAGCACCATTTATTGTGTGTGGAAAGTACTTACTATTTTTAGTTACTGGATAATCAGGAACAGCAACTTAATGTGAGAGGCTCATTTTTTTTTAACAAGGAATGGTTTGCTCTGATTAGTTCAAGTAATAGGTAGGTTATTCCAAGAACACATGTGGACAAAAAAGAAAATGTCAATCTAAGCCTAAAGGTCAGGCTTCACGGGGAGTAAAGGTAAGTCAAGTTTCATGGAGGTCAAAATGGAAAATCATTTAAGAACCAAGATAACTCTAACAAGCAGGATGATTTCTTGCTTGCCTTTCCTAGTAGTCTATCATCAGAGTGGTTTGGCTACTTTTTATGAACTAACTGTCTGCTTCTCAGATCAGTAACTCACCATCAGCAAGTGTGGTTGCTTTGGCTAATACGGCAGAGATGGCTGGCTGTTCCCACTAGCCATTTTCCTCTTCCTTTTAGTAAGAGGACTGATGCAGCTATACACGACATTTCCTTTCTCTCCCCTGCAAACAGGCTGCATGGCTAAGTGACCAATTTTAGCCAGTGAGATATGAGGGACAGTTGGGTGTAAAAATTCTGACACACTACTTTAAAAATGCTTATGTTTCTTCCACCTGAGAAATGACCAAACTGTTTTGGTCAACCTTTGAAGCCATGTTTGAAGATGGCAGAGCTGTACTGTTAAGCCTGGTCTGACTTCCCTCTATCTTATTTAAGCTACTGTACTTGGAATCTTTTTGTCACAATAGCTTATAATGAGCCCTAACAAGTACAAAAACGGGTTGCTAGATGTAGGGTGATGCCATAATAAAACCTGGTTTTATTATCAGGACACAGATATTACAGACTGAGAAGACGATGACCTTTTACTGCTCTGTGCAAATGCTTGATAGAACTGCTTCCTGTGATAACCTAGAGGGTAGACCAGGTGCTTTTTGAGCCTAAAGTTCTAAGAGAAAACTGGTTGCAAAATCTCTGACTGTTGGAATGTTGGTCAGTGTTGCCTGCTCTTTTTACTGTTTAGAAAAAGATCTATGAGACATGCACTAAAGCATCTCTTAACTTTTTGCCTCATGGCCTTCTCCAAAGCCAGTCTGCAAGAAGTAGAAGGGAACAGAGCTCAGCTAACAGAGTTTTCTTTGCTTAGCTTGAGAATCAAGATATATGTGGCTTCAGATTTAGTAGAACCACCTGTTTCTGTACCCCCAACATGAGCAAATAAGATTGTACTAAAGAATTTGGCTACCTGCAAAAATCAGATATTCACAACAGAAACATCAAAAATCACTAATCACAGACCCACAACAGATAAAATAATAAGTTTGAAATATTGCCAGAATTACCAAAATGTGGCACAGAGACTTGAAGAGAGCATGTGCTGCTGGAAATACAGAACCAACAGACTTGCTTAAAGCAGAGTTTTGACCAAAACAAACCTTCAATTTGTAAAAAAAAATGCAGTATCTGTGAAGCACGTTAAAGTGGACCACAATAAAATCTGGAACTGTACCATTTCCTCGTGGCTGCTATAGGTATCCCCAGAAATAGATGCTCACAGGACAAGTCCCTGGATGACCTTGGCAAACCAGTCTCTCTTTCCTTTCTTTCTTGTAGTTCTGAAGAGTAATTGCAGACTGTGCCAGGAATGCAATATCCTGATATGAGGGAAAACAGGCCAAAATAGACTGGGCTGCGCTCCCCAATGATCCTAAAACAGGATGTCCTTTGATGTTGTAGGCTGGCATGCCAAGTTGCCCCCAGAGTTGAATGCCTTTCAGAATCCCCCAGCTGCAGTGTGATGTGGGACACACCCACCCAGGATAACATTCCTGAGATCTGGAAAACTGAATCCTCATGACTCTTAGACAACTGTTGACCCGTTTTGTCTACCTAGTAATAAAGTTACTTCATTTAACTTTGAGGAAGTCACTTTGGATAAGTGTCCTGCATAAAAGGGGATATGTCCTCCTTTGGTTCTTTCCCTGGTTGTTGCCTGGAACTTAGATGGCATTGTTAGAGTTCCATCTCTAACTCCAGAAGAAAAGGACCACACCTTACAAGATGATAGACAGTGAACTTGGAGCAAGGCAGTTTCTTTTTCTTTTTCTTTTTTTTTAAATTGTGCATCTTATAAGGGTATATGTGAAACTTAGTAAAATGTGGAATGTAAATGTCTTAACGCAATGACTGAGAAATTGCCAGGAAGGCTATGTTAACCAGTGTGATGTAAAAATGTCAACCGGTCTATGAAACTAGTGTATGATGCCCCATGATCATATCAATGTACACAGCTATGATTTAAGAAAAAATAAAAATATAAAAAATAAATAAATAATAAATAAAAAATAAATATATATATACATGCCCAAAACTGGAGCACCCAAATATCTAAAGCAAATATTATCAGAGTTAAAGGGAAATATAAACTTCAATACAATAATCATTGAAGACCTCAATGATTCCACTTTTTAGCTATGGAGAGATGATCCTGACAGAAAATCCACAGAGAAACATTTATGAGACATAACCTGCACTATAAACCAATAGGACCTTGTAGATATTTACAGACATTTCATCCACTAGCAGCAGAATATACATTCTAGAAGACAATTTCTGCTAGATCTAAGGAAGGAAATAGTAATATTGTAATTTCCAGGGATTTCAACACACTGACAGAGCCAGGCAAATCATCAAAGCAAAAAATAACTAAAGAAACACCAGACATAGAAAAAGAGGAAGTGAGAATGACCCCCTAGAGACAAACGACAGCCGTGTTCTACTGTGTCCCCATGGCCAATGCCTACATCCCACACCATTGTCACCATGCCCAAGAAAAAGGCTAAGGGGATGCTTAAGGAGGCAGAGTCAAGGCAGAGGATAAACCACAGAGAAGATCCACACAGTTGTCTGCTAAACCTGCTCCTCCAAAGCCAGAGCCTAAGCTAAAATGGCCCCTGCAAAGCAAGGAAAGAAAGGACTCAAAGCAGGAAGGGAAATGCTGATGTTGGCAAGCAGGGGAATAACCCTACCGAAAATGGAGACCAGACAGAGAAAGCTGAAGGTGCTAGAGATGCCAAATGAAGTGTGTGCATTTTTGATAACTGTGAGTTCTGGTGACTGTACAGTTTGAGATACTATTTTTTATCAAGATTTATAACAATTCAAAATTTTGTTTTCCTTTTTTTAAGCTTTGTTATTAGCACACAGAGTGCTTCATTGTTATTTTGGGGGGAAGGGGTATATGTCATTAACAGAATATCTCCAAAGCTAGAGTGGTATAAGGAAACACCTTTCCCTTACAGTTTTGAAAGATTTCCTTTTGGCTCCCAGGAAGAGGGATTCCTTGATATTGGAACAACCACCTTGGCACAATTGCCTTGTTGTATGAAAAAAACTAATTTGTCTTTATGTCCTATTCTCCCTCTGCCATCAGCTTAGTCTTAACTCCCTAAAACCCAGTCACTTTGGGGGAACTGATAACAGTAATTGGTTACCACTACATTAAGAAATCTGGACTTTTGCAATGATACCCCTAAGATGACATCCTCCCAAAAGAACAGCAGTTCCATTTGTAGACTATGGATCTTCAGATAAATTCCGCCATTTTCTTTTTTTTTTTTTTATTGTTACATCATAGTTGTGTACATTAGTGCAATCGCCTGTACCCATTCTAAGATGCACCACAGATGTGGCCCCACCCATTACCCTCCCTCCACCAAAACCTTTTCTGGGTTTTGGTAGAGATAGTGTCTTGCTCTTGCTCAGGCTGGTCTCGAACT
>CAUYPK010000225.1:0-71072 GCA_963574355.1 Loris lydekkerianus | reverse complement strand
AGACAATGGGCAACCTTGCCTGGTTCCTGATCTAAGTGGAAATGATTTCAATTTAACTCCATTCAATATGATATTGGCTGTGGATTTGCTGTAGATGGCCTCTATCAGTTTAAGAAATGTCCCTTCTATACCAATTTTCTTAAGAGTTCTAATTATGAAGGGATGCTGAATATTATCAAAAGCTTTTTCTGTATCAATTGAAAGAATCATATTTTCCTTATTTTTTAGTTTGTTTATGTGCTGAATTATATTTATAGATTTACGTATATTGAACTGCCTTGAGAGCCTGGGATAAATTCCACTTGGTCATGGTGTATAATTTTTTTGATGTGTTGTTGGATCCTGTTTGTTAGGGTTTTATTGAGTATTTTAGCATCTATATTCATTAGTGATATTGGTCTATAATTTTCTTTTCTTGTTGGGTCTTTCCCTGGTTTAGGGATCAAGGTGATGTTTGCTTCGTAGAATGTGTTGGGTAGTATTCCTTCTTTTTCTATATTTTGGAAAAGATTTAGTAGTATAGGTACTAGTTCTACTTTAAAGGTTTGGTAGAATTCTGACGTGAAGCCATCTGGTCCTGGGCTTTTCTTTTTAGGGAGATTTTATATAGTTGATGCTATTTCAGAACTTGATATAGGCCTGTTCAACATTTCCACTTCGTTGTGGCTAAGTCTTGGTAAGTAGCGTGCTTCCAGGTATTGGTCGATTTCCTTCAGATTTTTATATTTTTGAGAGTAAAGTTTATTGTAATATTTGTTAAGGATTTTTTTAATCTCTGAGGCGTCCAATGTTATTTCGTCTTTACCATTTCTGATTGATGAAATTAGAGATTTTACTCTTTTTTTCCTCGTTAGGTTGGCCAAAGGTTTATCTATTTTATTGATCTTTTCAAAAAACCAACTTATGGATTTATTGATCTGTTGTATAATTCTTTTGTTTTCAATTTCATTTAATTCAGCTCTGATTTTGGTTTTTTTCTTCTGCTGGGTTTGGTGTTGGAGTGTTCTTCTCCAGTGGCTTGAGATGTCGCATTAAGTTATTAACTTCCTCTCTTTCCGTTTTCTAGAGGAAGGCTTGCAGTGCTATAAATTTTCCTCTTAGGATAGCCTTTTCAGTATCCCAGAAGTTCTGTTAATTCGTGTCTTCTTGTTGTTTTGCTCCAAGAATTTGGTAATTTTTTTCTTAATCTCATCTATAACCCATCTATCTTTCAGCATAAGGTTATTTAGCCTGCATGTTTTTGTATGGGTATGCAGATTCCTCTTGGTATTAAGTTCAACTTTCATTCCATGATGGTCTGAGAAGATGCAAGAAATAATTTCTATTTTTTTTTAATTTGCTGAGGTTAAATTTGTTACCTAGGATGTAGTCGATTTTGGAGTATGTGCCGTGGGCTGATGAGAAGAATGTGTATTCAGTTTTGTTGGGATGAAGTGTTCTGTACATGTCTGTTAAATCCAGATGTTGAATGGTTAAGTTTAAATGTAAAATTTCTTTGGTTAGCTTCTTTTTGGAGGATCTATCCAGCACTTCTAAAGGGGTGTTAAAATCTCCAACTAGTATGGATCTGGAGCAAATTAAGTTGCTCGTGTCTGTTAGAGTTTCCCTTATAAATTGAGGCGCATTCTGGTTGAGTGCAAAAATATTAGTAATTGAAATCTCATCATATTGAGTATTACCTTTAACAAATATGAAGTGTCCATCCTTATCCTTCCTTATTTTGGTTGGTTTAAATCCTATTGTATCGGCAAATAGGATTGTGACCCCTGCTTTTTTCTGTTTTCCATTTGCCTGGAATATAGATGACCATCCCTTCACCTTGAGTCTAAATTTGTCTTTTAATGTAAGATGCGATTCTTGTATACAGCAGATATCTGGCTTGAGTTTTTGTAACCAGTCAGCCAACCTGTACCTCTTAAGAGGACAATTTCAACCATTCACATTAATTGAGAATATTGATAAGCCTTTCGAGAGTCCGGTGGACATTTTTTATCCTTTTGCCACTGTGAAAATTAGAATTTGTTCAAAAGTGTCTGGGTGAGTTTACTTTTGTGGTGGAGGATTATGCTGCTCTTTATAAAGGATAGGTCTGAGAATATCCTGGAGAGCCGGTTTACTTATAGCAAATTTCTTCAACATGTGAATGTCATTAAAGTATTTAATTTCTCCATCATAAATGGAACTCAGTTTAGCTGGATACAGGATCCTGGGTTGAAAGGTATTTTGTTTTAGGAGATTAAAAGTTGATGACCATCCTTTTCTAGCTTGAAAGGTTTCAGCAGAGAAATCTGCAGTTATTCTAATATTCTTCCCCTTGTTAATGGTTTTCTTTCATCTGGCTGCTTTCAGAATTTTCTCCTTCATACTAACTTTAGTGAAATTGGTTATCATGTGTCTGGGGGATGTCTTATTCAGGTTGAGTTGTGCTGGAGTTCTGAAACTGTTTGCTATCTGAATTTCAGAATCTCTTGGCATGTCTGGAAAGTTCTTTTTCATAATTTCATGAAGAAGAGACTCTATGCCTTGTGAAGCAAGTTCATCGCTTCCAGGGATTCCTATAAGGTTAATATTATTTTCCTTCAAATTCTCCCAGAGCTCTCTGGGAGAGTTATCTGTTTTTACCCTCCATTTCTCTTCCTCTTTGAGAGTTTGGGAGCGTTCGAAAGCTTTGTCTTCAATGTCAGAAACCCTTTCTTCTGCTTGGTCCATTCTGCTGTCTTTATTAGATGTTTATTTATTAGATTAGGGATTCTACTGTATTTATTAGATGTTTGAGAGCTGCAACTTCTTGTCTCAATGTGTCAAAATATTTGGTCATTTGAATTTATTGAATTCTTGAGACATCTTTTCAATTACTGCTTGGAATTCTAATTCGATCTTATTTGCTATCCAGATTCTGAATTCGATTTCTGACATCTCAGCTATTTGTTTGTGCACGGGATCTTGTGCTGTGTCTGCCTTATTGTTCCTTGGGGGAGTTGATCTATCCTGATTATTTATATTGCAAGAGTTTTTCCATTGATTCCGCCTCATGATTGTTTTACGCTGTTGCCTATGTCCATCCTCAGAGTTGGGGAGGTGTCTCTCCAAGATTAGACCCCAGTGGGATCACTCTATTGCTGCTGGATCTTTGTAGGGAGTGACCCTGTGTAGCTCCTCTTGTGCTGCCCCAGGCACAGAGATGCCCTGACGGGTGCAGGGTGCGAGGCCACACGGCTGCCGGCCGAGATCCTGGTGGGTGCGGGGTGGGGGGCCTCAGTGCAGCTCCCAGAGTCTTTTGCTGGGGGGGGCACTTGGTCCAGCAGACAGGGTGGGGGGGGGCACTGCTCAAGAACCTCCTATCAGTCTCAGCAGGGGTTAGGCTTCTGGTTCATCAGGTAAGGGGAGAAGGGTGTACTGGTAGTTCAGAATGGCAGGGAAGACCTTAGTTCGATATTTCTCCCTAGCAAGAGAGTGTTCCGAGTCACAGCAGTGTCTCTCTGAGGAAGTAGTTCCCATTTCCCACAGCACTCACCCATCCAGTGAGGCAAGAGGTCCACAGTTCATTGCTTGTCCGTAGAAAACCCACAGGAGCAAACAAAGAGAGAAAAGAAAGGAGACAGAAAAACAAAGAAAAACCACAGCTTTCCTGGAGGAGGGGACGGACACTCCTCCTTCCAGATGAATTTTGTACCTGAAGCTTGGTTTCTTGGAGTCGCAGCTTGCCTTAGCAGAGGTGACCTGCAGTTATCATGTATCTCTTGGGTGGGCTCCCAGTCTTCAGCTTAATTGGGCTGTTTCTGGACTTTATCTTTCCTTTTGGACAGCAGCCTCCCTTGGAAGCTGCTCTCCATCCACCATCTTGCCCCTCCTCCTCTCCTTGAGTTTTTTATATCTCCAAATTGCTGTCCAGATTATAGATTACTGTCTAGTGTCCTTTTATTTTAGCCTAAAATACTCCCATTTGCATGTCATATCGAGCATTTCTAAGAACAACAAACTCAATCAGCTTTATTTTTTGGGAATAACTTAATTTCTTCTTAATTCTCAAATAATAGTTTTGTCAGTCATTTTGGGATGACAATTTTTTTTTCTTTTAGCACTTTAAAAACATTACTCTGCTTTTTTACTGGACTCCATGGTTTCTGATGAAAAATGGATTGTGAATCTTATTGAGAATCCCTTGTATGTGATGAGTAACTTCCCTTTACTGCTTTCAAGATTATCTTTGTCCTTTGAATATGGGACAATATGTCCACAATATGTCTTTGTGTGGATGTCTTTAGATTTATCTTTCTTGGAGTTTGTTGAGGTTCTTGAATATTTAGATTTTTGTATAATCAAATTTTGGAATTTTTTCACCACTATTTCTCCAAGTAGTTCTTTTATTTCTTTCTCTCTCTGCTTTCCTTTTGAGATTCCTGTTATGCATATATTGATATGCTTGATGGTGTCTTCAGGCTCTGTTCATCTTTTTTTTTTTTCTCTCTCTCTTTTTCTGCTTAGTGGACTGAATAATGTCACTCAATCTATCTTTATGTAAGCTGAGATCTGCTCATCTGTGCTATTTCAGCCCTCTAATGAGTTTTTCATTACAGTTACTGTGCTTTTTAGCTCCAGAACTTAAAAAATCTTTATTTATATTCTCTATTTGTTCATATATCTTTGCCCATGGTTTCTGTTAGTTATTTAAATTCCGCTGATTTTAAGTCCAATGTCTATGCTTCCTCGGGGCCAGTCCCTGTTAATTCTCCTATGAAATGGCTAATGTTTCTTGTTTGTTTTCGTAATTTTTTGTTGAAAATTGGACATTTTTTGAAATAATCAATTCATTTTTTTCCAAGAATTACGAAGCTCATTAATCAATAGTTCCTCTCCTCCCTCCCCCAGTCTTTGCAGCATCATATTTTGTTTGTTAATTCTCCTATCAATGGACATTTGGGTTGCTTTTGCTACCTTGCTATTATAAATAATAATGCTGTAAACAGAGTGTGCAAATTATGTCTTTAAGACCCTGCCTTCAGTTCTTTTGAATATATACCATGAAGTGACATTGCTGGATTATATATGGTAGAGGAATTCATAATTTGATATTTATATAAAATAATTATAGTTTTTTAGGAGCTGCCGTACTGTTTTCTGGGGTAATTGTACCATTTTATAATTCCATGAATAGTGAAAAAAATGTTCCAATTTCTCTATATCATCAACAATATTTATTTTCTGGTGTTCCTTCTTCTATTAGTTATACGTATAGGGATGAGGTGATATGTGTATCTTATTTTGGTTTTGATTTGTGTTCTCCTGCTTAGTGATATTAGGCATCTTATCATATGCTTTTTTTTTAGCATTTGTGTGCCATCAATGAGAAATGTCTGTTCAAATCCTTTGCCCATTTATATATGATTCTCCTTTTTCCTATGCTACTCCTTTTCAGCTTTTGTTAATCCTTTTGTTGATTCTGCCTCTGCCCTTGTTTTCAGCTTCTGCTAATTCTATTTTTCCTACTAATTCTGCACGTGCTTCTCCTTTCTCCTATGCTTCTCCTTTCTGCTGCTGTTTTTTCTTTTGCTGACTCTGCCCTCCTCCTTTGGTGTCTGCTGATTTTGCTTCTGTTTCCTCATTCTTTCAGCATCTGCTGTTTCTGTAGATACACATATACTTTTTTTCCTGCTGCTGTTTTTCCTTTTGCTCATTCTGTCACCCCTTTTTAGTGTCTGCTGATTGGCTTCTACTTCTTTTCAGCTTCTGCTGATTCTGGTGGTTTTTACTCATGGTTCCACATTTGCTTCTCCTTTTTCCCATGCTTCTCCTTTCTGCAGCTATTTTTCCTTCCACTGACTTCCCTATTTCTGTTTTCCCTTTTTTCCAGTGTGCTAATTTTTCTGCAGCTATTTTTCCTTCCACTGACTTCCCTATTTCTGTTTTCCCTTTTTCCAGTGTGCTAATTTCCCTTTTCCTGTGCTTCCCCTTTTTGCGGCTGTTTTTCCTTGCACTGACTTCCCTATTTCTGTTTTCTCTTTTTCCAGTGTGCTAATTTCCCTTTTCCTGTGCTTCTCCTTTTTGCAGCTATTTTTCCTGGCACTGACTTCCCTATTTCTGTTTTCCCTTTTTACATTGTGCTGATTCTTTTTCTCCTTTTCTCTATGCTTCCTTTTCCGGATCTGGTTTTATTTTTGCTGGCTCTGTAGCCCAGCTTCTGCTTCCCTATTCTTTCAGCATCTGCTGGTTCTGCTGCTTTTTCTGATGATTTACTTCTGCTTCTCCTTTGTGCTTCTCCTTTCTCCTATGCTTCTCCTTTCTGTAACTATTTTTCCTTCTGCTGACTCTGCCCTACTTCTGCTTTCCATTTTTTAGCATCTGCTGATTTCACCTCTGCTGCTCCTTTTCCCTATGCTTCTCCTTTCTCTTGATGGTTTCACTTCTGCTTATTTTGCCCTACTTCTGCTTCCCATTTTATAGTTTCTGCTGATTTTACCCCTGCTGCTCCTTTTTTCTATGCTTCTCCTTTCTCTTGTTGTTTTCACTTCTGCTTACTCTGCTCTACTTCTGCTTCCCATTTCTTATTATTTCCTGATTTTACCTCTGTTGGTCCTTTCTCCTGTGCGTTTCCTTTCCGCTTCTCTTTTCACTTCTGCTGACTGCCCTGCTTTTTGCTTCCTTTTTTTTAACATCTGGTTTTACTTCTGCTGCTCCTTTTTCCTATGCTTCTCCTTTCTGTTGCTATTTTTACTTCTGCTGACTGTTCTTTGGTCCTTTCCCCCTTTTTCCAGTATCTGCTGAATTTGCCTGTGCTGTTGCCTTTTCCTACGCTAATCCTTTCTGCAGCTGTTTTTCCTTTTGCTGATTCTGTCTCCAGTTCTGATTCTTCCTTTTTCAGCATTTTCTGACTTTGGAGCTTCTTTTGCTGATCCTGCCTCTGCTTTTCCTTTACCTGCTGATTCTTTTCCTTTTTCCAATGCTTCTGCTTTTTATGCTGATGCTAATTTTTCTTATGCTGCTGATGTTGATCTTGCTGCGTTTCATCTCTTTCTTGATCTTTTATATTTTTATAGATGATTTCTGATCTCCTTGTAGCTTCCCTTTTTACATGGGCCTTAATAGCTATTCTCTGACTGCAGCATATATTCCCACTCAAAAGTGCTCCAGTTTCTCAGTTTTCAATTCCCAATTACCCTACAAACAACCTTAAAAAAAGAAATGCAATATTAAAAGGACATGATGGTACTACATCATAGGTTGCCGGTTAACCTGTGGACTAGCTGTTACTCCTGTAGGTGTTCTCTTCTGGAGTGCTCACCATGGCACATGCTGAGAACCAGAAAAACAGAGAATCTCATGCTACAGAATGTGATTAATTAGGGCCACAGGAACTGAGTAACCCATATCCTTAGAAGAGAAAGTACCCAGGTGAGCAACACTTATCCTTTCTGCTGGAAGTGGATTGAGGATTAGGTGAGCAATGAAACAATAATGTAGGGTAAGTTGCTTATTTTTGAAATAGACAAAACTAGATTAAAATACAAGAAAGCATGGAAGACAGCTAAGTAACAATGTGGAATTTTTTTTTTTTTTTTTTGCATTAAGAAATTTCTTTTTTTTTTATTATAGATAAAAATATGCACCATAGAATGTGGAATATTTTTATAAAATATTCTTATGTTATATTATATTATATTCTTATATAAAAGAATGAAATCCTGAAAGAATGGAAGAATCTGGAGGACATTATGTTAAGTTAAACAAATCACACACAGAAACACTGCATGTTTTCATACATGGAAGCTGAAAAAAGAAGTTACTGTTACATAGAAGTAGAGAATAGGATTGTGGTACCTAGAGACCAGGGAGGGTAGGAGGATGTGGGATAGGGAGGGATTGCTTAAAGTACACAAAAACTATCTAGGAGGATATCTAGAGTTCATTATCACTGTAGGGTGACTGTAGTTAATAATAGCTTATTGTTATTTTCAAATAGCTAGAAGAAAGAGCATTTTGAATGATCCCAGAACAAATAAATGATAAATATTTGGGGTGATGCATATGCTAATTACTCTGATTTGATCACTGCATGTATGTATGGATTTATCACTTTGTACCCCATAAATATATACAGTTATTATTTATCAACTAAAAAAATTTTTAAAGTAAGAACAGAGGAAAGAGTTTTTGCAGCAAATGGGAGTGAAATAAAAAGCGCAGAATTGAAGAGTTAATCACTACTGAAGATGTGATATCAAGTCCTTTGAAACAAGAAGACAGAAGGGAATGTTACACATTTTCCTCTTTTTTGATGCTATATAAAGTAATTTATTAATTTTTTCTTTTATGCTGTAGGTCCTGAATGTGTGCCTCCCTCCCTTCTTAAAGTGGCGATGAAACCCATAGCAGCTGTTGGAGAAAGCTATCAATATCCACCTGTGAACTGGGCTGCAATCCTCTCTCCACTAATGAGGCTAAATTTTGGTAAATGTCAGATGTTTTTATAT
The DNA here is from genome assembly GCA_963574355.1 of Loris lydekkerianus. Classification (NCBI taxonomy): domain Eukaryota; kingdom Metazoa; phylum Chordata; class Mammalia; order Primates; family Lorisidae; genus Loris; species Loris lydekkerianus. Next base: position 62,604 of record CAUYPK010000225.1, on the reverse strand, counting down.
CTTTAGACTTTGCATTTAGGATTTGACCTGAATAGATAAACAGATTTGGTGTCACAATTGGTAGTACTGGATAGACTTTTCAGATCTTGAGGGTTGTCATGTTGGATGGGATAGCTGGGTTACTTTTACTGAGTCATTGAGTCCCTTGGGGTGTGGAAAAAGATCTAAAGACACAGGCCAGATACATTCATCAAAACAACACTTGACTGAGGTGAGTGTACTGCTGGGAATGAGGTACAGGTCCCATAAATCCCAGGTTGGTGGTTATCAAACATCTACTTCCAAAGCCCTAGGTGTCAAGAAGTACCACATTGGATGCTATCAAAGTTTTATCTGGAACAAATTACCACAGATTTAAGGACTTGAAATAACACAAATTTAATATCTTTACACTTCTATAGGCCAGAAGTCCAACATGTTTCTCACCAGACTTTGAGATCAAGGTGTCAGTAGAACAGAATTTCTTTCTGGAGACTCTAGAGGAGAATCCATTTCCTTTTTTTTTTCCAGCTTCAAGAGGCTTTCCACAGTCTTTGACTTACCACACTTCTTTCTCCATCTTACAAGCAAGCAGTGGAGGGCTGAGGTCTTCTCACACTGTCATCTTCCTCTTTCTCTACAGACAAGAAATGTTTTCCACCTTTAAGGACTCACATAATCAATGGGCTCACTTAAATAATCAGGATAATTTCCCCATCTCAGGATTCTAAACTTTAATGACACGCGCAAAGTTTCTTTGTCATGTGTGTATAAGGTAATATATTTACAGGTCCCAGAGATTAGGATGAAGGATGTCACTGGGGACCATTTTTCTGTCTACCACAACTATTTTGTGGTAAGAGGCAAAGTGAGTACATACTTCATTGCCTCCTAATTCATTCACACCAACCTCTTTATTTTTTTTTTATTAAATCATAGCTGTGCACATCAATATGATCATTGGGCATCATACACAACCTCTTTAATACAGAATGGAGTTACCACATGCAAATGTAATTTCATGTACTTGCTCAAAAAAAAAAAAAAAGAACAATTTAAAATGTTGTAAAATTGCATGGGTTTGCCATGAGTGTTCTATCACGGTACAGTGCTTACTTCGATATGATGTACAGAAGGACTTGTATACTGTAATTTGATTTGTATGCTATTTAAAAGATAATTAAAGATGATTTTTGACTATATACAATTTTTCACTTAAATGTTTTCACTTGAATTTAATTCCTCTATAAGATATGATGTCACCATGATGTGTTTGCAGAGATTTCATTTGAAAAATATGTTCCCTTGTCTCTCCCCTACTTTTATGTGCTGTATTGAAAATATTTTTTTTTTTAGTAAAATTCTTTAAAAAAAGATGGAATGGTCTAGTTAGGAAAATAACTCTGCTGATGGAAATCAAACTACCAAAAGACTTGATCACTAAAGAATTTTGCTACATCTTTAAGCTATTACAGATCTATATATATTTCTCTATGTGCTGACTATGAGATGGAGAGGAAGAAAAAATAGAGACCAGGGGATTTTTAGTTAGACTTTTTTCATATCGTCAAAGTGTTTGCGTCTATAGGTTTCTCTGGTATCATTAAGAGAAATTTCCCTACCTTAACTCAAGTACCCTGTAATTCCAGGACTTGGGACTATGATACCATTGGACATACTCTTTTGCCTTATAACCAATAAATCTCTTGAAATGCTTTCTGCTTTACTAAAGTTATGTTACCTGCAGCAGTCATGCAAGCAGATGCTTTGATTTGGAATAGTAAAACCTGAGAAGCAGCTATATAACAGATCCTTTTCCTTTCTTCCCTTTCAGGTGAAGAAATCCAGCAACTGTGCCTTGAAATTATGGTGACCCAGGCACCATCATCCCAAAATGCGGCTGCACTGTTGGGCTCATGGGCGATACCACCTCTGATCCACAGTCTGAGTGTATGTAGCAATTAAGGGTGTTGGCCAACAGGAGGGTATGGCTCCTTTGAAGGAGACTAACATTCATTTGGGTGGGTGTTCTCAAAGTCGAGAGTGGATAAATGGGATCTCATAAAAATTAAGGGCTTGATAATACCTGGCCTGCAGATTGGAAAATTATTACAGTTCAGAAGCCTATCGTAGCCATTATCATTCATGCTTTAGCAACTGTTTATTACAAAAAGAAGGAAATAATGATCAGGTGTGTTAAAATTCCTTTCTCAAGATTATATAGCCGAAAAGTTGTGGAATTATTAGAACCTAGGTTTATGTGATTCTGTGGTACATGCAATCATTTCAGTAGGTATTAAGATAAAAGGAAATTCACATGCACTGGACTCATTTATGTGTTATTCCTCCCTTTCCCAGAAGAGACAGCAATTAAGGTGAGTCTTGATGCCAGTAGGATTTATTTAGGGACACCAGGGGGATGTAGGTGGGAGGATGTAGGTGGAGAAAAGTGAACTATCTCTGCTGGGGTGTTTAGCTTGAGTAAAGAGTTGAGGAAGAAGTGATCCAGTCTGGTGTTTGTGATAAGGATGCTAGTACTTTCCAAGTATACGCCAAGGGTAGACAGGAAGAATAGGGCAAGAGTGTTTACAGATGGGTACTTAACAGAGTAGGTATACTTTTGTTGAGTTTCAAGCTAGGACAGAAAATGCATTCCATGATTCCTTAGAGGTTTACCAGTTGATATTAGTTAAATGCTCTTATTTTTGAGTTGTCTCCATAATCTGGCCTATTATTCGTCTGTTGTAGGAGTCTTTTAATCTTTGAGTAATGTAAAGCCCTCATCTCTTGGCTTTTGTGCCTACTCTATACTCTTTTTGATTTTTGTTTTTTAATATCTTTCCTACTCCTCCCAGTTCTTCTTAATTAACTGTAGATCTTATTGAGGTCTGCATCCTTTCTGTCAACTATTAATACTTGTCTGACTCCAAGTGGCTCTCATCTAGCTATCACTGAGTGCTTGCTATGTGCCTGGTACCTGCAAACATTTCATGTTACTTATAGACATCAGATTTAATCTCCCTACAACCCTGCTAGTAAATATCTTTATTGAATTACAATTTATATGGCCTAAAATATAGGCCATTTTAGGTGTAAAATTTGACTTTTAGTACATTTATAGATGTTCAGTCAAAACCAAGAACACTTCCATCACCAGGCAAAGTTCTGGTGTGTCTACTTGTATTCAATCTTCACTCCCAAGCTCAGACTCAGGCCACTACTGATCTACTTCCTCTCTCTATGATTTTGCCCTTTTAAAAAGAACTTTTATATAAGTTTTCATATACATTTTATAAATTCTTTAGAATGAAATTATACAATATGAAGTCTCTTATGTCTGACTTTTTTCACTTCTGAGAGATATATTTTCTCTTTCATTTTATAGGCTGATAAACTGAGGAAGATGGAGGTCAAGCAAAGTTTGCATAGCCAATAAATGGGAGCTCTGTGTCTAGCTGACTTCTATTCTGTTAACTCTTTCTTCCTTTGTGATCAGGCCTATCTCTAATAGCCTGTTTTGTTGACCTCAGAAATTTTTCTTTTACATTTATCTTTGATTATAGTTCTTTGTTGTTATTTTTATAAATAAATTTGTTTTCTTATAAAATGATAAGGTGGCATATTCTTTAAAATGAGCTGTTCAGAAAACTGATAGACTACATTGATCTTTCCTGAAATGTACTGATTTCATGGTCATGTTTTATTTTTTAGGATACTTCTTTTAGACTTGTGGCCCCTTTATTATATCACATTTATGTTTCTGAGAATCTTTGAAGCCCATTCCCTTAATGTTTGTGTTACATACCAGAGCTATTGGTAACCATGCCCCTTCTTGGCTCTCATGAACTCTCCAAGATGCCATGGTCAGTTCCACATCCTCAGCTGGTGGTTTTTCGTTAGTCAGAAATCATCCCAACATGCTAGTACTTCAGATTACTTCCCTAGTTTTTCCCAGAAGAACAAATTGATAATATCAGATGCTCTGTTTAGTTGATTTCCAGCAGATTAAACTTTCTTCTTCCAGAGCTTTTCTTGGTAGAAAAGGCAACCTTTTAAATCCAAAAAGCAACTGTAATGTACTCTCAGAAGTAGCATTGTATTCTCTTCAAAGAAAAGATCCAAGGTTTAAGCTGAGTAGTTCACAGATGGATTGGCAAACACCACATACACACGAGTCACTCTGCATCAGAAGTGACTACAACATCCAAAATTACATGCGTTAGTGGCACATTGGATGATGATGCCATGGGAAAATGAGGGGGGGAGAATAACCTGAACCTTTTATATCTCAGTCTACCCTCAAACACAAGGATGACCGAAAGGTTTTGAGCATTACAAACCCAGACGTGCCTATTTACATCTGACCTCTTCATTTTACTTTCAGCTGAATATCAAGAAATATCTCCTGGTGTCTGTACCTCTGTGGATAAAACATGTCTCTGATGAACAGCTCCTGGGTTTTGTTGAAAACTTAATGGTGGCAGTTTTTAAAGCAGGTTCCCCTCCTCACAATCCTGAATTATGCCCAAGTGCCTTACAGGGCCTGAGCCAGGCCATGAAACTGCCCAGCCCTGCCCACCACCTCTGGACTCTGCTCCGTGAAGCTACTGGGAAAATTTTGGACTTTCTACCAAATAAGATTCGGGTGAGAAACAAAAATATTTACATTCCTGATGATTTATGTTTGGAATTTTTTAAAGCCTTTTTGGCAAAGTGGGAGGTATATGTTTTAAGAATGTGGGTGGGAAGGCTAGCAAGAAATAACCACATTATTCACTTGGAGTTTGTTTGCTTCCAACAGCTAAATTGAGGTTGAATATTTAGAATCAAAGTTTTGAGCAAGCTCAGAAGCAGCTTACCCAGTGCTGCACCAGGAAATTTGCTGCTAGGCAATTTTTTACCAAATGCCTGTGGAAGATAAGCAAACTCAGAAATCCATACTTCTTATACCTGTAGAATCCTTGGTCATACTGTCCAATATACTATTTATATCAAGTGACTTAACATTAGCCCTCCCCACCCCCAAGAGATCTATAAATTATAGTTTTACAAAGAGGTTAAAAATTCATTTAAGATAATGATATTCTGTTAAGAAGAAAAAAGTACGATCCCCAAAGATGTTTTTAAAATGACAAAAATTGGCCATATGTTTTTGTTTGATTAAAATTAAAGTATCATGAATAGTGGCTATTCATGAGGATAAGCAAATCTCACAATTTGTCAGAACATTAAGAATGTAATTGTTATTTTACATTGTATTTTGACATGCTTGGGATTTTTCCTTACCAGAGAAATGATCTAGAGCTATATATCAGTGTAGCAAAATGCCTCTCGGAAATGACAGATGATGACATCAATCGGGTTGCCCAGATTACTAAGGTAATAACGTACTTATCTATATTTTTTTCATTATTGAGGCAGGAATTACCATCAAAGAGTTGATTGCTGTTTACTTTTGGCTGAAGCTAAGTTTGCTTCATATTTGTTCTTAGTTAATTTCAGGAAACATCTTTCAGTTTCATTGTGGGGTCTAGTGTCCAGCCTACTAGTGTGGTTAGTGCTTAATAAATGTGTGTTATCGAACAGCAAGTCATTTAAAGAAAACAAAAAAAATACTATACATATGGATAGATGAGTGAATAGCTTTTTAACCCAATATCTCCCACTTTGTCCTTCACCTGATAGTATCCTTTTGGGATGAAGAAACATAGTTGATTGAAAAACAAGCACTGTAAGCTTTCTCAAAGGATAATTTACAAGTACCTTCCATACCTATATGTAGTCAAATGATGAACAAAAAGATAGCCTATCAAAAATACAAGATTTTTTGTTAAATTTGAGTTTCAAATAAACAATAATCTTTTAGTATACGTACATTCCAAAATGACAACCTTGCATACCAGCCAATACCAATGGTCTAGAGCCCCAAGGCTTATGGACTTCATGTTGTTCATTTTTCTGCATGATAAGTTTGCCTGTTCAGTTGGATCTTTGAATTTCTGCATCATATAGCAGTGCTTCTCAAAGTGTGGTCCCTGGACCAGCATTATCAGATTCATCTGGGAACCAGTTAGAAATGCAGATTCTCCAGTCCCAGCCTAGACCTGCTACATCAGAAACTCTGGAGGCGGGGCCTAGGAGTGTGGGTTTTAATAGTCTCAGGGGAGTCTGGGACATCCTGAGGTTTGAGAGCCACTGTCATAGGGTATTTGAAATATCAGCATTTTGGAGATTAGCTGGATTCAATCAAGGAGAAGCAGTTTAAGGAAACGATTAAAAGAGTGGATTCTGGAGCCTCACTGCTCCAGTTTGAAATCCACCTCTGTCATTTGTTAGCAATGTGGTCATGGTTAAGTTTCATAACCTCTCTCTGTCCAGTTTCCTCATCTATAAAAGGGAGACAATAACAATTACCTACTAGGGTTGTTCTGATAGTCTCAAGAGTTAATTCATTCAGGAGTGGAGAATCTATTTCCTTGGGGCCATCTATCGTCTCCTGGATCCTTGAGTGCAGCCTTTTGACTAAAACCAAATTTTATAGAACAAATTATTTTAATAAAGAGATTTGTTCTGTGAAGTTTGGATTTGTTTGAGGGCCCACATGTGGTGTTGAGTAGGCAAGTTCCCCAACCTGGTGTGAGGACTCAATAATTATTTATTATTATAATTGCTACATTTGTGTAACTAATTGTGTCTTATATGTTACAGTCATATAATGTAGTTGAGAATAAATCATGTAATTTACTTATTGGTACATAGAGGTAAAGGTTGCTGTGTTAATTACATGTGTCCCTAAGTACCATTCAAAACATTGTCACTGGAACATACTGAAAAGTATTCTGATGTCCCCCAAAGGGTTAGTCTTCTCTAGTGAAGTTAGGATTTTCTACTCATTTCTGGAAATAACAGAGGCAAGAATAAGGCCACGGTGGAGAGCACAGACTCCTGGGTTCCAATTCTTACTCTGCCACCTCTAGCTGAGCAAGTTGCTTAACTTCTGTGCTTCAGTTTACTCATCTGTAAAGGTGGGATGATAATAGAAATCTACTGCAAAGGGTCGATGCAAAAATTAAATAGTTAATATAGTAATTCTTAAGTGTTTTGGTCTTAGGAATGCTTTAGTTTCTTAGGAATTATCAAGGACCCCCAAAAGACTTTATTTGTATGGGTCGTATCTGTTGACATTTACTGTATTAGAAATTAAAACTAGGAACATTTAAGATTATTTACTTAAAAGTAATAATAAACCCATTACGTCTTAACATGAATAATAAAAAAAAAAAAAATTCAAAGCACAAAAACTTAGAAAAGTGGCATTATCGTAAATTTTTACACATCTCCTTAATGTCTGGCTTAATAGAAGACAGCAAGGTTCTCATGACCACTTCTTCATTCCATCTGTTGTGAGGTTATTTTGGTAAGTATGTGAAGAAATCCCAGCCTTATACAGATATGTAGGTGGACAGAGGAAGAGTGTGTAATAGTCTTTTCAGATAATTATGAATATCCTTCTTTAATATTGCATCAAAATTCAACCACTGATACTTTCCTAAAGGTTAGTTGCAGTGTGGAAACCATATCAGAGAAACTCCATGCTTTGTTACATTAAAATACACTGGTCTGTTTGCACTTTGAGTCTTTTACATACGCATGATTTTATAATAACATACATTGGTGATTTGGAATATATTGGATTATTGAGATTTAAAGGTCTTCCAAATGTTGATGCATTTCATTACACAGTATAAAAACATCATGTTTGTTATAATCTGTTAAATACACAGTTTGAATAAACATAGTTTGTCCCCCCATATCTCCTAGGTAACTCTTCCTTGCCTTGAGACCACCTTCATACACAGCAGAAGTCCTATATGAGTATTTTCCACTTTGTTCTGCAGAATGTTAAAAAAAAAAAAATGTACTCAGAGGCCAAGATTCAATGAAACTAATAACTTTTATTGTTTATAAGGATATTTTAAGTGAAACTGGCTTTTTAAAAGTGTGAGTGGCAGTGAAAAATAAAACGAACACTAGCACAGTTTTGGTATTAATATAAAAATAGTTTTGACTTCGTAGAACCTCTAGAGAGGCCTTGAGGTTCCCCCAGAAGTCTGTGCATTACATTTTGAAAACCACTGAATTAATACATGTTAAATGGCTTAGAATGATGTCTACCACATGATAATCATTCTATTTGTTATCCTTTCATTATTTGTGAATACTTAATATTATTACCAACTAACCCCTGAATGTATTTATCATTTTCATGAAGAAACAGAAGGTGAGACTGCAGTCCTCTACTGTATATTTTCATGTAGCATGTTGGCAGTTCATTCACATGCTCCTGAAAATGAACAGGATGCTAGCTTCAAACTCACCTTTTCTGTTTTGTCCTTGCTTTGAAATACAGTTTTAATTTAATGGTAACTAAACAATTTACTTTTTTTGCAGAGCAACATAGAAAAGGCTGCCTTTGTCAAACTGTACTTAATCTCTCAAGGACGATTCCCCCTGATGAATTTGACCGACATACTGACTGTTGCTGTGCAGCACCATGAGAAAGAGGTACTGGCCTGGATGGTTCTGCACAGCTTATACCAGGCGCGGACCATAAGCCACCCCAATACAGGTGAGGCCAGCCTTCAGCGACCACCGAGAGCAGAGATAGATCTACTGCTGTCCCTTTTAAGCTGGACTTGGTTTCTCAACTTAAAATTTAGTTTAGTGCTTCTGAACATGAGTGTTGGCCATCTTAACCCCAAATGAATGGGGATAAGAAGGATGGAAATGAGGAATTCTAGCTGACAACATCCACTTCCTAGAGATAAGAATGCATTCTTTTGAGGCTTTTTATATTGTATTTGGCTCTTTAGACTCTCAGTGATAAAAAGGCATGTACCAAGTTGGTTCTGCCTGTTTAACTTTAAGTGAGTTAAAACAGAAAAAGATTAATAAAATGAAGATAGCTCTTTTCCCAGTTTCCAAAACACACAAGCTGTCAATTGATTCTGCCTGATAATTTTATGAAAATGGCTTTTGGTTGGCCATGTAATAAACAAATACAGAAACAAAAAATAAATAGTTATTTGCTAGATGAACTTCCCCGGAATGATACTAACATTCCTACCCTACTTGTAGGGTGTAGAATATAAATGTCTTAACACAATGACTAGGAAAATGAGGTGAAGACTGTGTTAACCAGGTTGATGAAAGTATTTCAAATTGTATATAAAACCAGCACATTGCACCCCAAAATTGCATTAATTACAGAGCCTGAAGCTCTCACATGGTATAACTTTTAGGCCATGTTAGACATTGTATTTTAATGATCACTGGACAAGGGAGTTTCTTCATTACTCCTTCCATCTCTTTGGTCATATGCTTATAATTTCTCCAAACTACCAGTTCTGAATAGCAATGGAATTATGTAGATTCCATGTATCTGGGAAGCCCTCGTGACCCCAGACAAGTTACTTATGTTTATGTGCCCCGTTTTTTCCATCCTTCTCTTCCATCTTTATGATTGTGAGAGGATAGTGACACACTTGTGTGTAACACCCTGTGAGCCTGAATAAGATGTTTTGTTTCATCCTCAACTTTGGAAGTCCAGACAGTTGCCCCTGATGTGCAGTAGCGCCTATCCACTGGAAGATGAACCTGGGATGAGAAACTGGATTTTTCACTCTAATCCCAAAGTGCATTTCTCAGGAAGATATCAATTAGGTATTTCCAGTTAAACATGAAGTCACATGCAATAAACTGAAATAAATTTGTCATTGCCTTTTGCTCTAAGTAGCCAGCTTTCAAATGTAGTTCCCATTTTTCTCTTACTAAATTTTAAAAAGCTTCCTAAGTAGTGTTTACAGTACTAAAAAATTTTAAAAGGACAAAAAAATTAGTATTTCTCCTAATGTTTATTCTCCTGTTACCCTGTAATGGTTTTTACTTTTCTTTATGGGATGGGTTTCATCTGTGAGTTTGGCATAAAATGGGAATACTTGAGCAAAGGAAAACTATAAAAACAGATAATTACCCCAAATTCAACATTACTAGCTAGTTGGCATGCCAGATTTCCCCTAGTGTGTTTAATGTTAAAACAAACTCCAACAAATGCATGTTATTACTAGTGGACATGGAGATTTGCAGACTAGATTAGCTTTTGAAAATTAAATACCAAAATACAGTTATCTAATGTGAACAGTGTCAAAGAGCTCCCTTAACTGGCAATCACAAGTCTCAGGTATTGCAAGAGAAGGGAAACTGTTTAATGGAGTCCTCACTAGATGTTCTGCTTTAGTTATGATGGTGACGACAGTTCTGTTTTGTATGTCAAAGGAAAACCAGGGCCTAATAAGGAAATATCCTTTGTGTTTCAGGGGTATTGAAGAGAATGGAATGGCTCCTGGAACTGATGGGTTATATCCGAAATGTTGCTTACCAGTCAACCTCTATTCAGAATGTGGCTTTAGATGAGGTAGGTCCAATCTAGAAGAGTAGTAGGTAGCTTCCTTAAAATTCAGAACTTATATTTACTCTCCCCAAAGAGGATATGTTGCTGTTTGCAGCTTTTCTTTCCCTCCTTACTCTTGAGACACTGTTAACAATTGTCTTATGCAACAAGGAAATGTGTGTTATTACTATGCTCTTGGAGATGCCCAGGGGTGCCCACCTCTGACAGATATTTTCAATAAAACCTGTTCTTTGACAAACAGAACACAAAGGACTCTAGCTGAAGGGATCCCCAAAGGCACTATGTACCTGTATACCTGGGTTTGAGTCCATAAAAGATGTGGGAGTATGGGGCTGTGGCTTCCACAAAAGGCTCAAAACTTGAGGTTTGAAGAGGTCCCTGAAGTGTCTGCACATATTCTGTGTTTGTGCTGAGACTTACATGTGTGTGCACACATGCTGGAGGGGAGTTTTTATCACACCTGCAAAACGACCTATGACTGGAAAAAAAGGGAGGAAGCCGTGGGATTAAGTGAGTTAAAACAGAAAAAGATTAATAAAATGAAGATAGCTCTTTCCCACTCTCCTTCATTTTCTTGACTTAGCTGGTTGCTATACAGTTTGTAGTAGTCGCAGTTTTCTTACAGGCACACCATCCTGCTTATGGTGTGAGTATAATTTGTACAACCTGAGATGTTCTTTGAAACTCTGACTAGTTTTTTGAGTTCTGTGTCTTCTTGAAAATTTAGTTCATGAGATGAGAAATTTTAAGAGATTAAGAATTACTTCTTCAACTTTTTTTTTTTGAACTGGCATAATCTGTCCTCTTTTTCTTCCACTTTCCTCAGTTTTTAACTTTCTTTGTTTTCTAACAAAAGTCCTAAAGACTGAGAGAATCTAGATAAACAGAAAGAAGTGTAGCTTAAATCACAGTAATCCAACTACACAGAGGGTGGCTGCTGTTACCCCCATTTCTACAAGTGTCTAAATGAATCTAAAATCTAAATGGATGAATCCTAGACAGATTTTAAAAATGCATAAAAATTTTACAAGGGTACATGTTAAATCTACTAGGTGTAGAATATAAATGTCTTAACACAATGACTAGGAAAATGAGGTGAAGACTATGTTAACCAGGTTGATGAAAGTATTTCAAATTGTATATAAAACCAGCACATTGCACCCCATAATTGCATTAATGTACACAGCTATGATTTAATTAAAACAATTTTTTTTAAATGCATAAAGAGAGGCCCATTGTTCAAAAAGCAGAATCAGACTATGCATATTTTTTAAAGTTAGCTTGGGCCACATAACAATAAGTATCTCTCCATATCTCTCTTAACTTCTTAAAATCTTTAAAAACACCAAAACAGAAATGTTTAGATCTTGGTGTGATTAAGAATTAAATAAATAGTTTCTCTTGAAATGTTAGAGCGATAATAATGAAACTGTTAGACCTGGTGCCTTCACATAAGGGGACTTCAGAAACCTTCCAAATCCCTAAAATATCTCTTCTTTAAGCATGGAAGTTACATTGCTATTCAGTCCAGTTCCTCTTCTGGGGTAGGGGTGGGCCAAGAGGAGGGGTTGAGTGAAGGGGAAATGACATTGCATCATGACAGGAGCTGTGCATGTGAACGAGTGCTACTTTGATTTGTTGAAACATCTGACCTAACATTTCTATTTCCATCGTAGGCTTTGGACTTCTTGTTGCTGACATTTGCAACCACAGTGGTCACATGGGCAGACCACACTGCCCCACTCCTCCTTGGCCTCAGTGCCAGTTGGTTGCCATGGCATCACGAGAATGGCCCGGCTGGGCCAACATCAAGCTTCCTTGGCAGGAGTCCAATGCACAGGGTCACTCTACAGGAGACCCTTACTCTCCTTCCCAGTAGTATGCCTCTGCTGCTGCAGAAAGAGCCATGGAAGGAACAGACCCAGAAGGTAAGGTTGGCATACCTTACCACCCTATCAAAACATACAGCCAACTAGCTGTTGTGCAAAGTGTGTGAAAATACTGTGCTTACTGGACTTATTATAAGGCTCTGACCTGACCTTTCCCTCACATGGTTGGTTGGAAGTTCTGGTTGGAAGTTCTTTTTTGAATCTCATTTAGCCCAAACTGGATTTTTATGAAGTTGAAAGCTTAAAACTTTTTGTTGCTTATTGAAATCTGAACACTAATCTTTAAAATCATTTCTGAACTGTTTAGCTATGCACAATTCTACTGTCTCATTTAAAATGCCTTTTATTTTTCTTAAACCTGATAAATATTAGTATAGCTGCCCCAAATTTTGTGTTTTATGTTTCATTTTAAATCAAAATAAATTTAAATGTGGTGTCCACCCCATGTTCTTTCTGGACTGGGATACCATGTACAGTTTTGACTACAGTGTAGACATCTTGCATTGATTTATATTTATAGTGCTTGATTTATTTACTTACTAGCATATTATACAAAATAGAGGAAAAAAATAAAGAAAAATATTTTAATTAAAATGGAATTATGGCTCGGCACCCATAGCTCAGTGCTTAGGGTGCCACCCACATACCTTGAGGCACCTGGCTCTGGCCTGCTAAACAACAATGACAACTGCAACAAAAAAAATAGCCAGGCATTGTGGCAGATGCCTGTAGTCCCATCCCAGCTACTTAGGAGGCTAAGGCAAGAGAATTGCTTAAGCCCAAGAGTTTGAGGTTGCTGTGAACTGTGACACCACGGCACTTTATGGAGGACGACACAGTGAGACTATGTCTCAAAAAATACATAAATAAATATAAAACAGGGAATTAGGAATATTTACTTTCTATTTTATTCCTTCTTCTATGCCTCTATGTCCAAAGTTGAAATGCCCAGTATCTATCACGAATATATGTATTTTTTTAAAAGACAAGATTTGTAACATTCAGCCATTAATGAAATTACCCTATATCAAATTCAAAAATAGTTTGGCTACATCCTGGAAGATCAGTCGAACTCATGAATACTATGAATTTGTACCTCATCTGTAGGATTTATTCACAGTTAACAATGCTTGGCTCTACCTAGTAAATTGTTTTCTATCTTTTCTCTTACATTTCAATTTTAGTTCATATCCATTTGGGCATAAATTGTTATCGTCTACAGAAACATATTTTGTTTCAGAAATCGGGTTTTATAGCTGATGTGTAAACTATTTATTGCACAGCCTAGGAGATCAGGCCAACACGTACCTGGAGCCCGGAGGAAGGCAGGCTGCAAAGAAAGAGCATAGGGCTCGGAAGCTGGGTGTACCTGGGTTCAAATTTTGACTCTTCTATTTACTGGGAGTTGACTCTTCTATTTACTGGTAGTAAACTTGGGCATGATTCTTAACCTATCCGGGCCTCTCATAGCAGTGACAGATAATGTTCCTGGCACACGGGAGACCCTTTGGGCCCATGTCTACCTCAGTCTTAAAACTCTGCCAGGTCTCAGGGTGTTCAGCAGAGGAAGCTCATTTGACTGGACGGCAGCTGTATCCAACGTCACCATCTCTTGCACTTGGTCTCTGTCTCATCTCCATGTCTCATCTCTGTTCCTCCAGCCCAGGAAAGTATTGCTTAACAACAGTTGCACTGGTGCTCACCTATGCAGGCCCAAGGGACTGACTGTTTGCTTGCTGATATTAGGATTCTCTTTACTGACACCATTTTTATTTTCCCTCTAGTTCATTGACTGGCTGTTCACCATCGTGGAAAGCCCTAAAGGAGCCTTCTCAGCAAAATGGAGGGAGCTTGTAAAAGGTATCACTTCCATGCCTTATGGGTAGTATAAGGAAGAGCTGTTTATTGCCATCTATGGTGTAGAATGTCATTCTAATGCATATGGGTTGAGTAAGGGACCCCAGAAGTGTTTTGAATTTGGGGGGATCTGGGGATATGCATATATATCATGGGATTTTATAGGGATGGAACACAAGTCTAAGCACAAAATTCGTTTCATATAATATACCTTACACATAGCCTGAATGTAATTTTGTACAATGCTTTTAATAATCTAAACAAAGTTTGTGTTAAGTGCTTATGTGTAGAATTTTCTGCTTGTCAGCATGTCAGCATTCAAAATGTTTTAGATTGCAGAGCATTTCAGATTTTGAATTTTTGGATGAGGGATGCTCCATCTATGTTGGTTCTGAAAGGGCTGATCATGGTTTAGTTGAAAGCAGGAGTTTGGAGCTGTCACCTGCATGGCATTGTGAACCAAAAAGTGGATTAAAGAAGACTTTCAGTACCTTTAAATTTAACTTTTATTTAAAATGTTTTAAAATGTTTGACTGTAATAGTAAAATATGATTAAAACTGCAAAAAGTTGTAATCAGAAAAGTAAAATCAGAAAAGTAAAAAGGACCAAAGAGAAATCCAGAGTCCCACTGCCCAAGACAATTTTGATATTTTCCATAAGAAGTTTTTGCCCCTTTCTGTGTATTAGTGTTATCATATCTATTAATATGATCATATACACTTGAAATGTACACACAGTTTGAATACTGTCTTTTTAAACATTATTTTTAAAGCATTTAATCCTGTTCTTACACTGGCTTCACAAGTAGTATTTTTAATGGCTACATAGCACTTTGCCAAGGGAACTGGGCATTTCCCCTACTTTCAGGCATTTATGTGGCTTTTGTGTTTTTTATAGTTCTTTAATGACGTTGTTAAACTATGAAAGTAGGATCCACAAACATGGAGCATCATTCTGTGCAAATTATGTGGATTCTTTTAGTCATGTCCGAGAAGTCCTTTGGTCATTGTTTCTGTGGCCTGACATGGCTTATCCTGGTCCTCCATGTCTGGGGACTTGGCAGTCTGGAGCTTACCAATGGATGCTGCTGATGTCTTGACATGCTGTGAAGATGCTGTGAAGTCCCACACTCAGAAAGTTGCCTGTTGGCTTACTCTCTGACTCTATCTGGTCAGCTTGGAGTCACAGTGTGATTCACATTTTACTTGGACATGTGGTACAATTTATTGGCTGCTAAGCCAGTAACAATTCCTTCGTTCTGATTTGTCTCCCTACCCTTGAAGTGAGGAGGGGGCAGATATATGATGGAACAGTGCCTCCATAGGGTTCTGACAATCCACAGAGACTCACTCTTTAAGAATGAGGGCTGCCATTTGACATATTTTTATTTTATCCATCCCTAGAGACTTGCTGCTAGGATTTCCTCTGTTTGCCTAAGGGAGTTTAGACTCATTTTGAGTGGCCACGAGTCCATAAAACACTTATTTCTGCAAAGGTATACTGTCTTATGTCACAAAGATAACAACTGATACTGATGAGGGAAACAGCCATTTGAGTCAAGAAAGCACGTGTTCTGTGGTTATATAGTCACTGTCTTATTAGACACACAAGTAATTGTGTAACTCTACATCCCTTCAGATTATTATATTTTTAAATAGCATCTCAATATATTTATAATAATATTCTAAAAGTAAGATATATAACAAGTTACCTCAGGAGAATACACAGAAATTCTGTACTTTAAATTGATCCCTGAGAGACCCACAACAGATCAGAAAAAGTGTAGACTTCTGGATACAAATTCAAATACTGTTTAGTGCAGTCATACTTGCTCCCTTGAGCATGTAAACCTACCTTCATTATAGGGTTGGGTCTTTTGTTTCTAGCTTTAATTAAACACTTAATGAAAATATGATATTCATGTAGAAAAGAAGACAAATCTTAAATAGATTTTTACAAAGGGAACACACCCACAGAATTAGCACACACATCAAGAAAAAGAACATCATTAGCATCTCAGAAGTCAGTTTTCATTATAACTCTGCAAAATTTCTACCTAACTGATTGCATAGTAACTTTTTATAAAAACTTTCCTCCCAGTCTTTATAAATGATTTTCTGCCATTACAATTCTGCCAAAGGCTTAATGGAATCCTTAATCTTGAAGATTAGCCAAGTGAGAAAAAGCCAAGTTCTATTCTGACACCTTTTTGATCAAAATGACCTTTTCAAATACAGCTCCACCATATGCAACAGTGCACTTTCTTTTTTGTCCCCTCAGCCACCCTGCTGTCCTTGAGAGTTCTCCCAGAGTTTAAGAAGAAAGCTGTATGGACCAGAGCATATGGCTGGTGAAAAGTTTTGCAGTAACCAGCAGTGTTCTCATCTAGATGAGGAAAACCATGGAAATGGAAGTTTTTCAGAATTCACGTCTGGGATTGCTGAAACATTGTACAGAGGGCTAAGGGTCATGAAAAGTGGCCACATCACTGATAGCTTGACTCATCATGCATGCCAGGAGAGGGGCTCATTGCTTTAAAACCCAGGCTGCTGAGGACTAAAATAGAATTTGAATTCGTTATTTGACTAGAATTCCACTTGAAGATTTTCTTTCTGAAAACTTGACTATAGTGCTTCTCCCCACTAAATTCTAGTAAATAATCCTGTGAATTTTGTGCATGTGACTTTTATTTATTTTAAGGTCTGGGGGAAGGTGCCAGCACCACCAACTATAGTGGTGACAGCGGAATTATTATTGGTTTTCCATGAAGATTCTAAGAGGATATTTGTTGTCTCGATGAATTAGACAAGTTCTCTCATTGATACAACACTCTCTTATAACTGCTATACACATTAAAATAATAAGCATGATACTGAATATGCTAAATCTAATTCATTAATAGCACCTAAATGTTTTTGTGCTTTTTCTTTCTTGAATGTAGTGAAAACTGCAATTTGAAATAGCTTCAGCCATAAAAGAGAATATTTGTTCACAAACAAAGAAATTTAAGAATATATCTAATCAGACACAGTTGTGCCCAGGCCCAGGTAATCAAAAGATGTATCCAGCTTTATTCCTCTTGAATCACTCCAGATAGTTGGCAAGATGGCTGGAGTGACCTCAAAGGGAAGGAAAGGTACCTTTGCCCACACAAGAAGGACTCTGGTTCAGTTCTGGTCACATGAGAGCCTCTAAACAAGTATCTGGACCCAAGGAGGTAGGGCACTGTAATTGACCAGGGCTGAGTCATATGTCCACTCCAAAGTCTCTGGACCGTGATGGGCAGCGGCAGCCCCACCCAAACCACCTGAACTAGGTCCCTCCCAGAAGAAAAATGATGAGATACTGGCCAGGCAATAAATGACACATAACTCTTGTAAAAATCAATTTCTTTTATAAGTAAAAATCTTTCTGAATCAATGACTAGAGACCTAAAATAATGAAGTTTTAAGACACTGTCGTCAAGGGTTGCATTTTACTCAGTGGCCAGCATTTTAAATTTGATGTTTGCTAATTCTTCCTTCACCCAGCCATTATCAGGGCTTGGTCTTAGATAAAACATACTGATGCAGACGCGTATGGGATCATATGCCTTTAATTCTTGCAATAATACTGTGAAGAGGCATTATTTTCTATTTTAAAATGGAGTAAACACAACTAGGAAGTAGCAGAGCTTCACCAGGAACCAAAGTCCAGAAACCTTAGATCCAGTTCTCTTTCTATTGCATCCAGCTCATCAGAGCACTCCCACTGAGGATGGAGCCTCATTCATGCTTAATGCACATCGCTATAATCAGATAAAAGAAACAACCCTGCCTCATACTGATAGGCCTCTGGAATTGAGGAGTTGAGAAGTTACAGTGTAAATGAGGAGGTTTCCATAGATTGAATGACTCTGGATTCCTACTCCAGCTTGCAACACGAAGGGTAGTCAGGAGGAGTGAAGAGGAAGTGCAAACTGAAGAACTACTCTGCATTTTTTTTTCTCTTGAATCAGCGGCTAGAGATTGCAAATGCCCAAGTAAAGAGATGAAAAATCAGCCTAATCTTCTAAGCCCAGTCTAACCTTTTGAATGCAGCCCCATTTCTTCTTATTCAAACCTTGTCCTTGCTTCTGCCCTTGATGAGAAAACAGAAGAGTACAAATGGGGGATCATAAACTGTCTCTACCCTTTTTCACTAGCTCCCTCTTTTTATTTTGAACAGCCTGGAGTATAAGATTTATAAGATTTTCTTATTCATGGGAATTTCTAAATATTCTAAATAGCTTTAGCCATGAAAGGTAGTATTTGTTCTAAAGGTCCTAAAATCTAAACATTCTAAGATATAGGTGACTGAAATAGTAAGATCCTTTCTCTTGTTTATGGGTGTGACCTTTTATAAGTTATTTTCTTAGGATATTTCAGTTCTTCAGAACTAGGAACTAGATGTCTCTGCTTTCTCTTCTTTACTTTTTTTCTTTTTTTTCCAGACCAGATGTTCTTAACTATATACACAAGGAAGTTTTCTTACAAGTCATCTCCTTTTAGTTTTTGAAAACGCAGTGGCCAAGACAAATAACATGCCGGGATATACTAACAAAATAATGTGTGGAGGCAAAGCCTGCTATGTCTCTCAGAAATATCTAAACACTTTGACTCTTGATTTGGAAAGTGTGTACATTTGGAACAGATGCCAGGATCCACGCAAGTGCCTAAAATCTTCTTTGTGCTTTATTTGTAATGTAATGGCACCATGGTAACCAATAGGTTCTTAATAACCCTTTTTTGACATTAATTGCCAAATACTAAATCTCGCAAGTGATTTTTAACCATAGATAATGGTATTATAATTTTATAAGGAGTCAGATTTAGGGAATTACTATCCTGAAATAATTTAGTCACTTTGAAAGCAAGCAGCAGTTGTAGAGTTTGGGTAAACACTTGAGACATTGTTTTAGAGAAATCAAATCATTTGATAGAGAGGATGGGGACTTCATTTAAGTCAGAATTGTAGGTTAGTTCTCATTTTGGTCAGTTGGTCTCTCTGACCCCAACCAGCCTATTCATAGGAAGCGTTTTAAATGGAACCAGGAGATGGAGTGTGGTTGGAGTAGCTGACATTCTTCATCACTCTTGTTGAAAGATACCTGACAGCATCATCTATATATATATATAAATGTGTATCATTATTGCTCTGGTCCTAGATGAGGTTAATATGCTTTTATATTATGTGAGAAATACTTTATTATAATCTTTGAAACTCTAAAGTTTCATCTTCTTAAATGTGTTATACATAGTACAAGTATTTATGAAGTTATGAGTTTGCATGTAATCTGCTAATCTTCAAAATAATACAAAATTCTTTAAAATGTCAATTTAGAAAGCTCATCTGATTCTTATCAAACATAGGAAAAACTTTTGAAATAATTTCCAGTTAAATTATTAAGTATAAAACTAAATAATCACAGTAGTGGGCTTGGCACCTGTAGCTCAAGCGGGTAAGGTGCCAGCCACATACAGCAGAGCTAGCAGGTTCAAATCCAGCCCAAGCCCACCAAACAACAATGACAACTATAACAAGAAAATAGCTGAGCACCTGTAGTCCCAGCTACTTGGGAGGCTGAGGCAAGAGCATCACTTAAGCCTAAGAGTTTGAGTTTGCTGTGAGCTGTGATATCATGGCACTCTATCCAGGGCAACAGCTTAGGACTCTGTCTCAAAAAAAAAAAAAAAAATCAGAGTAGTGATTCCCTCAGCTTTGGTTTTATTTTTTGGATAAAAGAGATAACCTACTTCACAAAGTAGCTTTGAGGGTTAAAAGAAAGAATACAAAAATATGCTTTATAATTTATAAAATGTTATAAAAATGAAATCACTTTTATATGTTTCACTGAAAATAGTAGCAGTGAAAGTAGCTGTAATAGTAGCAGGATTAGTAGCTGTAATGCTTGAACACATGCCTGATAATATGTCTGTGAGGGCTTGAGACGATTATGAAAATCACTTAATTAAGAAGTTACTGTTCCCATTTCTATTCAACATAGGAAGTCCTAGCCAGAACAATCAGGCAAGAGTAAGAAATAAAGGGTCTCCAAATGAAAAAAGAGGAGGTCAAACTATCCCTGTTCACTGATAATTTGATCTTATATCTAGAAAACAGTAAAAACTTCACCCAAAAGATTCTTAGAATTTATAAATTCAGCAAAGTCTCGGTTACAAAATCAATGTACAAATTCATTAGTATTTCTATATACTAATGATAGCCAAGCTGAGAATCAATTCAGGGACTCAGTACTGTTCATGGTAGCTACAGAGAAAATAAAATAACTAGGAGCATACTTTCACCAAGTGAAAGATCTCTACAAGGAGAACTGCCAGACACTGATGAAAGAAATCATAGATGACATAAACAAATGGAAATACATCCCATGTTCATGGATTGGTAGAATTAACATCATTCAAAAGTCCATACTGCCCAAAGTGCTTTACATATTCAATTGGTTGATGTTCAGCAAAGCAGATGACAGCATACATTAGGGAAAGAAAACCAATTCAATAAATGGTGCCAGGGAAACTGGATAGTGACGTGCAGAAGAATGAAACAGGATTCCCATCTCTCGCAACATATAAAAATTCAAGGTGGATAAAAGACTTAAATGTAAGGCATGAAACCCTAAAAATTCTAGTAGAAAACTTAGGAAAAACTCTTTTAGACAACAGACTAGACAAGTAATTTATGACTGAGACCCCAAAGGCAAATATAGCAACAACAAAAATAAAGAGGACTTAATTAAAAAGCTTCTGTATCAGTGAAGGCTATGTTAACCAGTTTGATGAAAATATTTCAAATGATATATAAAACCAGCACATTGTACCCCATAATTGCATTAATGTACACAGCTATGATATAATAATAATAATAAAAGCTTCCTGGCAAAGGAAATAGTCAAGAGTTAATAGACAGCCTACAGAATGGGAGAAAATATCCACAAACTATACTACAATAAAAGGCTAATTTCCAAAATCTATGAAAAACTCAGCAACAACAAAACAACGCTATTAAAAAAGGGGCAAAGACATAAACATAAGTTTTTCAAAAGAAGATAGACAAATGCCCGACAAAGGAAAAACACAATAACATGGATGAACCTTGAAGACATTATTCTAAGTGAAATAAGCCAGTTACAAAAGATAAATACTGTGTGATTCTATTTATATAAGGTACTTAGAGTAATCAAAGTCATAAGAGACAAAACAGATTGATGGTTGCTAGGAGCAGAGGAAAATGGGGAGTTATTGCTTCATGGGTGTAGAATTTCAGTTTTGTAAGATGAAAAGAGTTCTGAATATGGATCAATGGTGATGGTTGCACACTTAAAAATGGCTGAGATGGTAAATTTTGTATTTTTTGACAATAAAAAATTTGAGAAACAAAGTTACCGTATATACTCGAGTATATATGGTATTTTACATATGCTTTCAAAGTATCCAATGGTTTCTATTTTGTCTACATTACCAATGTTTGAGAAACTGAGGCTTTTTCTACACTGTCTAAAATGAAATAGAGATTTGATGGACATACAGTTAAAACTGACAGCCAAAGAAGTCAACTTCGCAATCTGAGTAGCATCTGCTGACTGTGTATTTACTATCTTGACTTCACTATGTGTAGGTGTCTTAACATAGGGAACATGAACTTGAGTGAGAAAAGAAATTACATCTTTATTTTCACTAACCTCTAATGAAATTGAGTTATTTCTTTCAATTATGAATATAAGCAACCAACAACAGTGGTATTAACAATTGTGATTCTGTCACCAAAGGAAATCAGATATTTTTGTTACAACTGTTGCCGATCTCAAACTGTTGTCAATCCTCATTTCTATGTCAAAATTACAGTAATTACAAATTCATATGCTTCTTTTGGTCTTCAATTTTAAAAAGTAGGAAGGTTCTTAAAGTTATCTGGTTTAAAAAATTAAAATACTTAATAATGAAATTTTAACTTCTTATAATCACCTAGTAAAGTGTAGTTTCTCTAGTTCTTTCTGTTTAGGAA
Organism: Loris lydekkerianus; assembly: GCA_963574355.1. Lineage (NCBI taxonomy): Eukaryota > Metazoa > Chordata > Mammalia > Primates > Lorisidae > Loris > Loris lydekkerianus. The sequence continues at coordinate 40,367 of CAUYPK010000225.1, read as the reverse complement.
CTGCAAATGTATACTTCCACAGTGTAAGTAGCCTTCTTTATTGGGAGCATTTTAGACTAGGTCACCTAAAATACTTGAAGGGATTTTTTTTTGCATGCTAAAGCTCTTAGTAGTTTTTCTTAAATTTAGAAGACAAGCAACTTTAGAAGCAAAATAAAATCTACCTTTAAAAATCATTTTCGGTCTCTTTGTCAATACTTGTTTCTTTCAATTGTTTTATTTAGTGGAAATAAGGTTACACATCTTTTAAAAGTACATTTTCATTGCCCAGGTATGTCACAGTACATTTAATGCCCTTTATATGTAGTTAATGGTACAGCAATGATTCTTAGTGATTTATACATTTTCTTATGTCTTCAAAGGGAACATTTTCAGAACTAAGTGAAATGTACTGACTTATATTACAGTAATTAGCAGTAATAATTCAATAATAAATAATCTAGGGGCATCTTACAAGGGTATATGCAAAAGTTAGTAAATGTGGAATGTAAATGTCTTGGCATGGTAACTGGGAAAATGCCAGGAAGGCTATGTTAACCATTGTGATGAAAATGTGTCAAACGGTCTGTGAAGCTAGTGTTTGATGCCCCATGATCATATCAATGTACGCAGCTATGATTTAATATAAAAAAAAAAGAAAAAAAAAAAGAATTTGAAGAAAGCTGCACCAATTGGTGTTTCGAAAGTCAAACACCCTTAGCTACTATAAGACACAATAAAAGAAATAAAACTGAAAAAAAAAATAATCTAAAACACCACCAGTTCTTAGGTTTTTTTTTTAAGTATTTACTATATTTTTATACCGGTCCCTCCCTGTAAGTTATGTGCATGCATGCCCTGATTTTAAAAAGTAAAACAGTGAACAGGGCATTACTTGTGTATTTACCAAAGATTTATTCTGTTTTCATTAGCGTCCTCTTTAGGCATTAAAGTCCAAACAACTTACGATATATTCATGAATACTCATTTATTAGAATGCTATGAACTGAATATTTATGTCTCCAGCAAATTCATATGTTGAAGATCTAATCCCCAGTGTGATGGCATTTGGAGGTGGAGTCTTTGGGATATAATTAGGTCATGAGCCCTCATGAATGGGATTAGTGCCCTCACAAGAAGAGACACGGAAGAGATGATGTGAGGATGTGACATGACAAGAAGGCAGCAACTGCATTGCTTGGCAAAGCAGAGAAGAATCAGCACGATGGAACCTCACCAGGAACCAAACTTGCTGGCACCTTGATCTTGGACTTCTCAGCCTCCAGGACTATGAGAAATGTATTTCTGTTGTCTATGCCACCAGTTTGGTGCATTTTGTTATGACACCCCAAGGTAAGACAGCAATTGATACCAAGAAGTGAGGGGGTGCTATGACCAGTACATAAAAATGTGGCAGCAGCTCTGAAATTAATTAATGGGTAGAGGCTGGAAGAGTGTAGAGGTGCAGGCAAGGAAAAGACAATATTGCCATGAAGGGATTGATAAAGGTGATTTTTATGAGGGCTCAGAAAGAAAAGGGGAGATAAAGCCTCCACATTCTTAGAAAATACATACATAATCATGAACAGAATGTTGGTAAAAATTTGGACAGTAAAAAGGCCATGCTCATGAAAATAAGGAGCATATTATAGAAAACTGTAGGAAAGGTGATTTTTTTTTTTTTATAATGTGCCAAAGAGCATGGGTTGTGTTCGTGTTCTATTAGGGGTCCTCAAACTGCGGCCCACGGGCCACATGAGGCGCTGTGATTGTATTTGTTCCCGTTTTGTTTTTTTCTTCAAAATAAGATATGTGCAGTGTACATAGGAATTTGTTCATAGTTTGTTTTTTAAACTATAGTCTGGCCCTCCAATGGTCTGAGGGACAGAGAACTGGCCCCCTGTTTAAAAAGTTTGAGGACCCCTGTTAGTGTTCTGGGAAAGGTGAAACTTGTAAGCCATGAAATTTGATATTTAATTGAAGAGATTGCTAAGCAAAGTGTCGAAGGAATGGCTTGGTTCCTCTAGACTGCTTAATGTAAAACGTGAGCAGAAAGAAATGAAAACCAAAAAAGAAAAGAACTTAAAGGTTTTGGAAAATTCTCAACCTGTTTACATTATAAAAAGTGAGAAAACATGTTGGGAAGAAAACACGAAGGATATGGTGCACCAACCATTCAATGAGGACACGTTTGGATGTGAACCCTAGACCTAATCTGTCATTCCAGCAGGACCCCTGCCCTCTAGTAAACTGAAGGGAGTGGAGACGCAACAGGATGAAGGCGGCTGTTGGACTTATTGGGTTTCCTAGGAAAGCACCATAGAGCTTTTCAGCTGTAAATGTACACTATTCTTCAAGACAAGGAAACACAGATGATCAGGACTACCACTCAGGTTCAAAGGTTTCCTCCTGGAGCCATGGGGATCAGCCTCCTCTAGCAGAGTCCTGGGGGTAACACCTCCACCTTGATGGGTAGATGGCAGAGCTTCAACCTTAAGATCTAATGAAATTTGGCTTATTAGGATGTGGACATGCTGGGGAACCAACACGTTACCCCTTCCTTTTTTCCTGTTTCTCCGTGCATTTTGGAAGCACAGAAGCATGTTTGGTTTCACAGGTCCGCAGCTGGAAAGGAATTTTGCCTCAGGATGAATTAAGTCTTACCCACTGTAATTTAGATAATGTTTAAATAAAGAAGATATTGGATTTCAGAACTGATATAGAAATGAGACTGTTGGGGTTGTTGACACAGAATGGATGTATTTTGCATGTGTGAAGAATATGAATTTTTTGAGGCCACATATTGAATGCTCTGGACTGAATCTTTGTGTGTCCCCCAAATTCATGTGTTAAGCCTTAACCCCCAGTGTCATGGTATTTGGAGGTGGGCCTTGGGGAGGAAATTAGGAATGGAAATAGCGCCATTATAGGAGGAGATGAGAGTTGACCTTTTTCTCATATGAGGACAGAGCTAGAAGGCATCTTTCCACAGACCAGGAAGACAGCCCTCATCAACTGACACCCCCCAGTCTTGGATTTCTCAGCCTCTAGAGCTGTAAGAAATCATTTTCTGTTGTTCAAACCATGTAGTTTATGGTGTTTCATTATAGCAGCCTGAACTAAAACACAGGATTTGAGAAAATGTTTAATTTTCTAAATGTGTTTAATGGGTATTAAATTGTTAGCTGTAGGAAAATCAATGACATATGTCTAGATAATGTTGTTCTAGATGACTTCAGAACCTATTTTAAATCATTCCCTTCCTACAGAACTACTATTTGGCTACATGTAATTTACATCGCCAAGTTTGGTTTCCAAATTTAATTTAACCTACTTCAGCTAATCTCCTAATTCCTCATTAACATCACAGGACAATTATCAGACTTTATACAGTGTAAGTGCAACATGTGTAAAATCTACAGATTTGGTGAAGCAGAAAGGGTATGCAGAGTATGTCTTAAAAATATAACATGCAAAAAACAGAGTCTATTGTGATATTGCAGTTATTTCATAGCATGGATTTTTCTCGCATATTAGGTAATACTTCCTGTGCTGTATTTACTGCAGCTCAGTCTTTTATCATGTTACACTGATGTGCTGGACTTCACATTTTCTTCTTTTTCATGGGAAAGATTTTGAGGACATCTCTTCTTTCTGAGTAAAGATGACTGTAGGTAAAATACATACCTAACAGAGAAGGAAGTGACATGAGTAATTATGTAAGGTGATTAACCATTTCTCTAGAAAGAACCATTATTTTAAAATACAGTCAGAGCACTGCCTGGATTTTAGAGATAAGACACTTGCAAAGGAAACTCAAAGAAGAAATACTTAAAGATGTGTCCAGATTTTATGCAGAGAGGGCAATAAATCAAACTTCTCTATGCTACCATTTTTTTTAATTTATTTTTATTGTTAAATCATAGCTGTGTACATTAGTGCAATCAAGGGGTACAATGTGCCTCCAATTCCCTAGAATATAAGCTAATTGATCAAATTTTTTCAACTGTAAGTTTTCTATTCCATAAATTTTTGAGTCTTTAATATCTATCTTCATTTGCCTGCTAGGAAGTGCTAGCATTTAAGGCAAAAAAAAAAAAAAAAAAAAAGATATAAATGGAAAAATCAGACGTAGCCATCCTTTTTTCATGTATAATGCAGTTATATTTTCTGCTAGTAAAATTGTTCTTGTTCATGCAGTGAAACAGTAATATATTTGATTTCATGATGCCCTGTTAAAAAGCACCATAAGTTCCAGAGGCTTTTCTAACAAGATCTAGTTCATCTGTCAGGCTCCCTCTTTGGTCTGCCCCATGTTTCCCAAACTAACTACTAAGGTAGATGGCAGCACAAACCAAAAGGCACCAGGAAAAACGCAAAAAAAAATCACTTACCTATAAAGAGCATCATAAGATATGTTTTCAGCACGTACGGGAAATAGATGGATAAGTCAAAGGGCAGCTTAGTAGAATAAGTGCCAAATGATTCAAAATAAGGCAGCGACTGATAGATGGCAAATGCTGTTTAAAAAAAATATATCATGAAGATTTTTCTCCTTCCATTGTTATAGGATATCTATCTATCTATCTATCTATCCATAGTTGAAGGATATTATGAATATGATGACAGTTTTGTGACTGCTGCTGAATCTTTCAGCTAAAGTTTAACATATCAAAATCTGCAAGACTACTACAGTGGTGTGACTTGCTGAATTTTTTCCATTGTACACTTTATCATGGCTATAGAGTTTACAGTGATTCTAAAAATAGTATCTCAATATATTTCTGTCCCCCTAGCCACAAAGAGGGGTGATACACAAGTGAAGTTAGAAATGCTGCATATATTTTCCCCTTGGAGTTTCACAACACATTAATCTCGTAGAGATTCTCAGAAGTTCTGCAATAAAGAAACTGGTTTCACCAAACATTTCCTCAATCTAACTGCCCTTGGAATATCTTCTTCCTCTCCAAGCCCTAGTAGTACTTAATGAAAATTCTGAAGACATCTGTGAAAAACACCAGCCTAAATTGTTTTAAAGGAAGAGTCTGGTGTCAGAGAGAGATGGAAGTCCTATGAAACTGTACTCCGTGTACAGATGTTTTATAACATTTCGTGGCATAAAAAATGATAATATACTATGGCTAGGTACTATGTTATACCATAGCTAGGTACTATGAGTAAGCTGGATGAAGGATACATGGGAATAATGTACTAATTTTGCAATTTCTTGTGAATCTAAAGTAATTTCAAAATAAGTGTTTAAAAAGAGAATGGTAAGAGTATTGGGAAAATGGATGATAAGAGCTGCTCATTCCCAGATTGTCTCAGAAAGAAGGAAAAGTTTTAGATGAAAATAAAAATAACATAGATTAGGTATAATTCTAAGAGAAAAGTTCCAGAACCTACCAGAGATTCCACAGGAAGAAGCTGCAGAAGAGAACAAGGAAGAGGAAGATTATCAATAGAGACCAGCCCCTGAGAAGCCTGGAGCCCGGTGGAAAGGGCAGGTAGGGGGTTTGTTTCTCCTCCCCTCCCACATCTGGAAGTCAGCTGGCTCCCAAGCTGCTAGAAATCTTTTCTACCCCCATGAGCCCAAAGGCTGCTGTCAATAGTGAACTGGGAACTTCTTAAAAACTAATCAGCAGGCTACCAGCCCCCTTGGGTCACTCCCCATCACCACAGACCCCAGCAGAGATGGTGGACACCATTCTGCTTCTCCCTCAGTGTGTGACTGTGTCCTCCCCAGGGAGCTTCAGCCCTTCAGTTTTTGTGCTGCTTATTTCCACACCAACATTTCCCAACTCTAGCCCAGATTGCAGTGGCCACAGGGACTGGCGGGTGCCAGGGGATCTGTGTGATCTCAGATCTTGGACATTCTAGGTAGGTTGCCTTATAGGTAAAGGAACAAAGATGACCAGAGGGTCAGCTCTCCTCCATTCAGATGCTTTTCCTCCAACCCACCTCCCACCCACTGCTGCCGAGTGGCACAAGTCCTCCAGGAGACAACTGACTGAGACTCTCAGGAGCAGCCGCTTCCCCCTTTGTTGGCATGTCCACTATTTCAAGGCCCCTGCAGGATGTGGGGTTTACACCTTTCCTTCTAGGGACCTGCAGTGCACCAGGTGGTGCTCTGACTGTGAGTCTCCACCCACCAGAACTCCCTAGCTTGCCTGGCTGCTGCAGCAGAGCAGGATGCACCCTGAAGCAGGATATTAAACTTGCCCACGTGCTCCGGGGACAGCTCAGAACCACTATGTTTCTCTTTGGCACAGTCCAGGACTGAACCTACGGGAGCAGGGGACAGACCTGCAGGCTGGATCCCATTCCCCCAGGACTCAATCATGTTGCTTAGGACACAAAGGAGTGTTAACCAACATAAGGAGGCAAGGGAGCCCATGTGGGCAGAACTGAAAGGAGAGTGCAGCGTGGGTTCCTGCAGCAGTGCACTCACAGAGTACCCTTCCCCTACGCTTAAGGTCCAGGGTGAAATTTGGACAGAGAAGCTCCCGGCCCCACTGTTGATGAGCTCAGTTAGTTTGAGGCCATACCTGTGGTTAGATGCTAAAAGGATCCCTTGGGGCAAGAGAGGAGAAAGAAAAGCAAAACCCATTCCCAACAGCTAGACTAAGAATTCCAGATGGCAGTTCCCCTATAAACAGACTTTCTGGCATGGTGGGACCGCTTCTGTGCCTTTCTGGTGGCTTTACTGGGTGGCCTGAGAGCTCACCCTGGACCCCTGCAAAGACAACTCTTGTGCCTGCCTTTGTGGAGCCTGAAGGCGGGCTCACCCAATTCATCTCTGCCCAGTCTCAGTCCTCCACTCATCTCTGTTGTGATAGAGAAAAAGAAGTCCCCTCGGAGATCCAGGGCCCCTCCCACCACCTGGGCCATTTGGGTGCTTCTCCAGAGGGACTCAAGCTGGCCACAGGTCCCAAAACACAACACTCCAAGTCGCTCTTTCTGGCAAGTGCCACCTACTGGCAAGTCTCCTATTAAGAGAGGACAACTTGTACAGCATATAACAGCACTTACTGATTCAGTCATACAAGATGTGGCTGATTCTTGCCCACAAGCATCACCAACTATCTTGTAAATTGTATTTGGCATAATTCATTCTGTTATGAAGACCACAGAACTGGGGAAAGAGAAAGGACTTCAAAATCCTCCATCTTCCTTTGCCAACAAAAGACAGGGAGTCTGCCTACACCCGTAGCATACCACCACTACAGCCTACAAATAATTAGCAACTGAGAAAACCACCACACTATGGATATCTATAACCATACTATCTACACAGAACCTAGACCACTTTCCATCAAAGCTCCCACAAGCAAAACCAAAATTCCTTACCCAACATATGCTACAAACACATCCTTAAGAGTCGGGGGGGGGGGGGGCGGGAATAAAAGCCCCACCTAAACAACAACAACAACAACAAATCTAAAAACAAGAAGTGAAACTTGCTCCAGATGAGAAGGAATCAACATAAGAACTGTAGAAATACAAAAAATCAGAATGAATGGACACCCCCCAAAAGAGCACACCAGCTAACTAGCAAAGGATCCCAACCAAAATGAAAATATTGAAATGACAGATATCTATGGTTATATGATGTAGAATGTGCCAGATCTTTTCTGAAATGACAGATAAAGAATTACAAATATGAGGCAGGCAAGGTGGCTTATGCCTGTAATCCTATCAGGGGAGGCTGAGGGGGGAGTATCAATTGAACTCAGGAGTTCGAGACCAGCTGGAGGAAGACTGAGACCCTGTTCCTCCTAAAAATAGAAAAAAAGTTAGCCAGGCATTGTAGTAGGTACCTGTAGTCCAGAGGCTGAGGCAGGAGGATCGCTTGAGCCCAGGAGTTTAAAGTTGCTATGAGCTAGGTTAATGTCATGGCATTCTATCCTAGGCAACAGAACAAAGATCTGTTTCAAAAAAAAAAAAAAAAAAAAAAAAAAATTGCAAATATGGATTGTGGGAAGCAATGAAATACAAGAGAAAATGTAAAACCAACTCAAAGAAACCAGAAAAACAATTTGGGGTGTGAATGCAAATTTTAGTCTTAAAGAGATAGAGATATAAAAAATATGTATTCATCTCATAACTGTATGGGATATTCTCAAGACTGATCATATCTTAGGCCACAAAACATGTTTCAACAACTTCACAAAAGTCAAGATCTTACTATATATCTTCTTAAACCATAGTGGAATAATACTAGAAATCAATTCAAAGAAAAACTCTTAAATCTACGCAAAGCCATCAAAATTAAACAACATGCTATTGCATGATAACTGGGTCAATAATGAAAGTAAGATGGAAATCAAAAGATTCCTTGAATGAATGACAAAGGAGACACAAGCTATCAAAATCTGTGGGCTTCAGCAAAAGCAGTCCTATGGGACAAATTCATAGCCTTAAATGGCCACATCAAAAAGGCAGAAAAATTAACAGACTAACATTAGGAACTAGAAAAAGTGAACAAACCCAAAGCCAGCAGAAGAAATAACAAAGGTTAGAGCAGAACAAAATGACCTAGAAAACAAAAATACAAAGCATCCACAAAAAATTGGTTCTTTGAAAAGATAAATTAAATCTGATAGACCTCTTGCTAGATTAACCAAGAATAAAAGATTAACCAAATAAGCTGAATCGGAAATGATAACGGAGATATTACAATTGATAACCACAGAAATACAAAACTTTATCCACGAATACTATAAAAATCTCTATGAAGTAGAAAACAGGGGACTGGACAAATTCCTGGAAATACTACAGCCTCCCAAGACTCAATGAGGAAGAAATGGAATTTTTAAACAGACGATAATGAGAAGCAAGATCAAAGCAGTAATAAAAAAATCTCCTGAAACATACCACACAATATCCCTGTACTAGACAGATCCCTAGCAGAATCTATGAAGAAGAGCTAGTACCCATAGCTAGTATACAGAGTTCCATAACATTGAGAAGGAAGGAATTCTCCTCAACTCATTCTATGAAGCCAGTAACATGTTGATACCAAAGTAGACAATCCTGCCCCTAAGCACTGGAATAAGATAAGGTAAGGGTGCCCACTATTATCACTACTATTCAAGATAGTACTGGAAGTTCTAGCCAGAGCAATCAGAAAAGAGAAAGAAATAAAGTGCAACCAAGTCAGGATAGAGGAGGTCAAACTATCACTTTTCATTGATAATATGAACTTGATGTAGAAAATCCTAGATTCCACCAAGAGACTTCTAGAGTTGATAAATAAATTCAGCAAAGTCTCAAGTTACAAAATCAAGGTACACAAATCAATAGCATGGCTATTAATATATACTGGTAACAGTCAAGCTGAGAGACAATCAAAGACTTGATACCATTCACAATAGCTACAAAAAATAAATAGATAAAATACTTAGGAATATACTTAACCAAGGAGGTGATGGAGAACTACAAAACACTGATAAAAGAAACTGCAGATGACAAAAACAAATGGAAAAACATTATCATGCTCACTAATTAGTAAAATCAACATTTAAAAATGTCCATAGTGCCCAAAGTGATTTATACATTCAATGCAATTCCCACTAAAATACCAATGTCAAATCTCACAGAGCTAGAAAAAAAAAAAATCATATGCTTTATTTGGAACCAAAAAAGCCTGAATAGCCAAACAGTTTTAAGCAAAAAGAAAAATTCTGGAGGTATCACATTATCAGACTTCAAACTATACTACAATGTTAAGGTAATCAAAACAGCATGGAAAAATAGACACAGGTCAATGGAATAGAACAGAGAACCCAAATATAAAGCCATCTACCTACAATCAACCAATTTTCAATGAAGCAGACAGTATACACTAGAGACTAGAAGCCCTATTCAATAATGATGCGGGGAAAATTGAATAGCCACATGCAGAAGAATTAAACAGGATTCATCTCTCTCATTACTCATAAAAATTAATTCAAAATGGGTAAGACTTAAATATGAGGTATGAAAACATAGCGATTCTAGACGAAAATGTGACTAAGACCCCAAATGCAAATACAGTGACAACACAAATATTAATAAATAAGGTTGGGTGTGGTGGCTCATGCCTATAATCCTAGCACTCTGGGAGGTTGAGGTGGGTGGATTGCCTGAGTTCACAGTTTTGAGACCAGTCTGAGCAAGAGCGAGACCCCATCTCTAAAAATAGCTAGGCATTGTGGAGGATGCCTGTAGTCTGAGCTACTTGAGAGGCTGAGACAAAAGAATTCCTTGAGTCCAAGAGTTTGAGGTTGCTGTTGAGTTATGATGCCAGGACACTCAACTGAGGGCAACAAAGTGAGACTCTGTTTCAAAAATAATAATAATTAATAGGACTTGATTAAACTAAAAATCTTCTGCACAGAAAAGGAAATAATCAACAAAAAATCAAAGAGACAACCTACAGAATGGTAGAAAATATTTGCAAACCATACATCTGATAAAGGGTTAATGTCCAGGATCTACAAAGAACTCAAGAATACAACCAACTCCATTAAAAAGTGGGCAAAAGAGATGAACAGATACTTTTCAAAAAAAGATAGACAAATGACAAACATGAAAAAATGCTCAATATCACTTATCACCAGGGAAATGCAAATTAAAACTACCCCTGTCAGGATGGCTAGGGTTATAAAGTCCATAGGAATAATAAGAGACTTATCCTAAGTAAAGTATCTCAAAATTGGAAAAACAAAGACCACATGTATTCTCAAAAACTTGGAACTAATGATTGGATACATCTGGGCACAGAGAGATGTAAAGATCACTGAAAATCAGGAAGGGGATCGGGGAGAAAAGGGGAAGAAAAACTAATAGTTTCAATGAACACTTTTCACACTCATGGCCCTGACTTAAGCATCATAAAAGCTGTCCATGTCCAAAAACATTTGTACCCCCCATAATAGTTTGAAATAAGCTAAAATCTGAAACAATTATGGGAACATGCTAAGATCTGATGAAGCTGGTGGTAAATACATGGAACTTAATATATTCTTTTCCTATTTCTGTACAGTCAGTTGATATACATAATAAACATTTTTCAAAGACAAAAATAAAAAATGAAACATGGAAGAAAAGGCAGGAACCTACGGCTGTGAGAGCCAGACAGAGCAGGGTTATGAGTGGCCTCAGGCAGCATCTGTGTTTGACACCAAACAGACAATCAGAGATTAACACAGGCTACACCCCAATTTCTAGCATTTTATCAGTATAACTAGTTGCTGTAGTTATTTATTTGAATTTTGTTTTTGTCTTAAGGTTTATCAGACAGGAAATTGCAGTTATTAAAAGTAAATAAAAGTTATAATATTCACTTCATAAAAGTTATTAATATTAGAGTTATAAAAAGTTAAATAGGTTTCCTTAACTGCATATTTTTATACTATGGGGCATCTGAAATATATAGAAACTACAATATAAAGATAAACCTATAGTCACCCAGATTCCACCACCCAAAATTAATCATTATTGACATTTTATCATGTAGGCTTCTAGACTTTCTTTTTCTCTTCATATACCTTACATTATAATTACAAGAGTAAGTTTATGCATCTAATAAAAGAATGTAAGCTGTATATCACCATAAGGAGCATGGCTTTCCTAGAGTTATGTAATAATAAGAATGGAAAACTTTCTATTCATTTACTCATCCCTTATTGTTAGGAAGGGATCAGTTCTATTTCCACTATATTCCTTTAGATTTTCTTTTACTCTATAAATTTTATTTTTATTTATTAATATAATTTTTAATTGAAAATTATAATTATATGCATTTATGGGGGTACCATGTGATGTTCTGATTTATGTATATAAGGGGGAATGGTAAAATCAAGCTAATTAACATACATATCACCTCACTTATCAGTTTCCAGGGTGAAACATTTGAAAGTTATGCTTAGCTATTTTGAAATATACATTAAGTACAGTCACCCACTGTACAATAGATGTCAACAATTTATTTCTCTTCTCTAACTTAAATTTTGTACTCTTTGACTAATATCTTCCCATTTCTTTTAGATGTTCTTTAAAGTACTTTCATTTGATATACCAAAGGAATGCACTCAATAAACGTTTCATGAGGGAGGGATTTTATTCTTAAAGACAGGGCAATTCGTTTTTTATGGTTTTCAAGGAGATTATTCTCTAAACTCTCTTGGCACAGTCTACTTCAACATTTAATAATTCTTCCTTTTGAAAAGGAATTTAAAAATTCTACCTACTATGATTCACTGTACCTTAAGCTCCTTTGCTCTGGTCATCAGGAGATAGAAAATATGTGCTTTTATTTTACATATTGGCTTTGTTATACTTTATGCTTATTGCCAATGTCACCATCACTTTATGTTAAATCTGTTTCCATATGTTTTCCCTTAGTTATCGTTTAATATTTATTTTATTTATTTATTTATTTATTTTTAGAGACAGAGTCTCACTTTGTCACCCTCAGTAGAGTGCTATGGCATCACAGCTCACAGCAACCTCCAGCTCTTGGGCTTAGGCAATTCTCTTAGCCTCAGCCTCCCAAGTAGCTGAAACCACAGGCACCTGCCACAACACCTGTCTATTTTTTTGTTGCAGTTTGGCCAGGGTCAAATTTGAACCCATCTCCCTCGATTGTGGGGCCAGTGCCCTACTCACTTAAGTTATCCTAACTCTCTTAGTTATCTTAACCTGATTTCTTAATTATTTTATGCCTTTAGTTTTCAAACACTTTAATCATGTCTTTCAGAAAACTCCCCACCAGTCTGCCAAATCCATTGCAGAAGGAAGCATATATTCCCCCAAATATTCTCAACCTCTTTGCAAACTGATGATTTTAATTATTCAGTTTTAAGTTATAGGCTTATATTTAGGCTATATAATCAACCTACTTTATGTTGTATTCGATAATTCATTCAGTGTTAGTCAAGCATGTATACTGGTGCCTAGGAGCAAGGAAGGAAGCAAAGCAGCAGACACAAACATCCCTGAATCCCCGAGGAGGTTAAGGTCTAGTCAGTGTCTAATTATAACTGAGATAAGCCCTATAAAAGAGGTTCATGATGCTATATCTGAGGGAATTCACTTACTTGAGGAAGTCAGGGGAAAGGACATATGGGAGATGGTAAGTGGGAAAGCTAGCCTAGGGAACTGAATTTCTATGCATTAAAAGTAGAAAAAAAATCATACAGTGTCTAAATGTTAAACCCCTCTTTGGTGTGAAAACAGAGAAGTGAAGTGAGTTACCCAAAACTCAATACTGTGAGTTAAGAAAGGACTCTGATGCCCTTGTTTCTCATCCAGATTTTCTCTACTGGGCAGAGCAGCTTCCCCCTCCAACTTGGTTCTTTCCGCAAGAAAAATAGGCCAGGAAGGATACATTTATTGAGCTAAGCAGTAGCAAAAATGGTCATTTAATCATAGAAACAATTAGAGAACCATTATAACTAGATGGTTTTTGTCTGTAAGCTATGGGGCAAGCTGCTCATTCTTACCTTCAGCAAGAACACACAGAGGATAAATCAGCATCCACAGGGTTTGACTGAGCCACGTCAACATGGTGTAGGATATTCCTATGACTGACAACATGCTGTACGTGTACCTGAAAGGACACCAGATGCTCATGAACATCATTTGCTACTGATTTCTGGGAATTAACAGAAGATGAAACATATTTAAGTACAGACATAAAATTGGAAAGTGTGCAAATTTTATACTTGATTTTCTGTAATTTAAACAAAGGTAGAGGTAAAAATGGAAGGAAGGGGACCCTGTCAGTCTAGCTTGTCTTGTGGGCAAATCACACATAACTATATACTCGAGTATAAGCCGAGTCCCCCCCCTCCCCCCCCGCACAAATTTTGTGCCGGAAAAACACAGCTTATACTCAAGTATATACGGTAATTACAGAGCTGAAGAGAGCAAGGATGTAACTCTTACTCCCCCCCCCCCCCCAAGAAGTTAGTTACAAATTTCCTTGATTGGTAACTTCAATTTCAAAAGCCAAGCCCATTTTATGGAGCAAGACAGCTAGATTTTTAAAGACAGATACACTTGTAAATATCTCAGAATGAATTTACAAATGAAAATGTAACTTCCAAATCTTTTGTTGGCATTCCTCTGCTTCTACTTGAGCTGTTTTATATGATCAGTTAAAGAACTAGCCTTGACAGGAGCTTATTTTGGATACAGTACGTAGCTTTGAACCTACTACTGTGGTATAAGAAGAGGTTGACATCATTTTTTATTCCTTTGAATAGGCCACTGGGTCTCAGGCTTGAGCATACATAAAAATCACCCAGATGGCTTGTTAAAGTATATATTCTGGGGCCCAATGCCAGGGTTTCTGATTCACTGAGAGTCTATATTACAAGTTCCAGGAAATGCTAATGCCACTGGTTGAGGGGCCACACTGTGAGAACCACTGCTATAGGCAATAAATACATATGGCAAAATAAACCCCCCAAACCTTGAAAATATGAATAGAGAAAAGTAAATCTTTCTCTCATTCCAAGACCTGAAGTCCACTCCTGATCAAGGCTAGTTACTCTAGTGTTCTTTCAGAAATATTTTTGCCAGTGCATACTGATGTATATTCTCACTATATATAATTATACCAACTGTGCAGACCTTTACTAAATATGCCACATTATCAAACTTTCTGATCTTTTCTAATCTATGTGAAAAATGGTATCTCATTATCTTTTTCTTTCGCTTACAAAAAGCATGAAAGAACATGCTTTCTTGTTTAAAGACCACTTTTGAGGAAGTCCAACTTACTTACTCTTGTGTTGCTCGTGTGGTTGGCATCATACCTAAGAATCCATCGCTAAATCCAAAGACATCAAAAATTTACCCCTACCTTTTCCTCTAATAGTTTTAGGTCTCATATGTAAGTTAAGGACCCAGCTTCACTCTTTTGCATGTGGATATCCAGTTGTCCCAGCATCATTTGATGAAAAGACTGTTCTTTCTCCCATTGAATGGTCTTGGCATTCATTTAGAAAATTAACCAAAAATGTGAGTGTTTATCTCTGGACTACAAATTCTATTTCATGCTTTGTCCTTATACCAGTACGGCACGCATGAT
The DNA here is from genome assembly GCA_963574355.1 of Loris lydekkerianus. Lineage (NCBI taxonomy): Eukaryota > Metazoa > Chordata > Mammalia > Primates > Lorisidae > Loris > Loris lydekkerianus. The sequence goes on along the minus strand of CAUYPK010000225.1, from coordinate 25,303 downwards.
TGTCGTTGCTTTATAGTACTGTATATACTCGAGTATAAGCCGAGTTTTTCCAGCACAAAATTTGTGCCGAGTTCGGGTTTTTCGGCACAAATTTTGTGCCGGAAAAAACTCGGCTTATACTTAAGTATATACGGTAAGTTTTTAAATTGGGAAGAGTGAGTCCTTCAACTAAGTTCTTCTTTTTCAAGAATGTTTCTGGCTATTCTGGGTTCCTTGAGTTTCCATATGAGTTTTTGGATCAGCATCTCAATTTCTGCAAAGAAGTCAGCTGGGATTCTGACAGGGATTGCATTGAATGTACAGGTTAATTTGGGGAGGATTGTCATCTCAACAATATTAAGCCTTCAACCCATATGGGATGTCTTCCCATTTGTTATGGTCTATAATAATTTTTTCTAATAGTGTTTTGAATTTTAAGTGTCCAAGTTGCATCTTTTATGAAGTTTATTCCTAAGTACTTCATTCCTTTTGATGCTATTACAAACAGAATTAATTTTTATTTCATTTTAGGATAGTTCACTGCAAATGCATACATATGTAATTGATAATATATATTGATCTTATATTCTATAATCTTTCTAAACTTATTGTTAGTTCTATGATTTTTTAAGTGGATTTTTTAATTTTTTCATAAGAAAGAGATAGCTTTAATTTTTACAATCTGGATAGCCTTTATATTTTTTTGTTTGTTTTTGTTTTAGTTCTGCCTAATTGCCATGCATAGAACTTCCAATACAATTTGGAAAAAGAGGGTGAGAGCGCACATACTTACTCATCTTGGGCAGAAAGCATCAGCCTTTCATTGTGAAATGTCGTCTCAGTTATGGACTTATCATAAATACCTTTGTCAGCTTGAGGAAGTTCCCTGGTCTTTTATTTGAAAAAGGCCATTTTAGGATAGGTTGGGAAAATTATTCTACAGCCCCAACCCATTTTACAGAGGGGAAAAAGAGAATTTCAAAAAGGTTAGGTGCCCAGGAATTTCATTCCTAGGTATAAGGGAAATGAAAACATATGCACACAAAAGCTGGTACATAGATGTTCATAGAAGAATTCTTCATGGCCAAAAAGTGGAAACAACTCAAATGCCCAATGACTGATGAATGGATAAACAAAAAGTGGTGCATCAATACAACAGAATAGTCAGCCCAAAAGAAGCAAGGTAAGTACTGAGACATGCTACACGGAAGAGCCCTGAAAACATGACAGTAAGTATGAGCAGCATGTCACAGAAGGCCACATTCTTGTGATCCATTTATATGAAATTTCCAGAATAGGCAAATCCACAGAGACAATACATGGGTGGCTGCCAGGCCTGGGGGAAGGAGAGAATGGGAATCGACAGCTGACAAGTATGGGTTTCTTTCGGAGGTGATGAAAATGTTCTTAGATTAGGTAGTGGTGTTGGTTTCACATTTCTTTGAATTTACTAAAACCTACAAATTTTATATTTTAAGAAGGTAAATTTTATGGCACATAAATGACCTCCTAATGAAGATGTTATTAAAATTAAAACGATTAAGTGATTCGTCTAAGATCATTTAGCAGGTAAGTAGTGGACGTGGTTTTATCAGGAAGTTAGATCGTCCACTTCTATGTCCAAAAGTCTTCCCATGACAGCATGCTACCACTTTCAATGCAAAATTTGTTTTGTTCCCTTATTGGTTTATTGAGTTGATCTGAGACTGAGTCAATGCTGAAAGAGTCAGACGTTCTCAAGAATAATATACTGGAAAACTGTAGTCTCAAATAAGAAACAATGTCCTATGAATTTTACAGTCACAAGCTGTAAAAGTCCAAGAAGTATTCCCAAGTCTGTAAAACTATCTATTAAAAATGAGAAACAACTAATTTTTATATACAAAGAATTATAGTCATTTTAATTCAACAAAATATTTTATTATAATTCATTTAGGATTCAACCTATTATTTAGACACATTTTAATCCAGATAAATTGTCAACAAAAATGAATTTACCTAACCCCAGATAAAAGCTAGAGTTCTTTTGCTACATAGTCACATCCAGATCTTTCAAGAGGGAGGACCAGCTGTCATTTGTGAAAGCCACCTTAGCAATTAGGGTAGCTCCCCAAAGTGAGGTGTATTAGGGGCTCACTGAGCAAAAGGGACTGTTTCACACCACTTCTGGTAAAGATGAGACCAGGTGTATCTCACTGCAAAGTTTAGGAATTAGAGGATGCTAAAGACTACCTAGAGCAAGGGCTCCCTTCCAGGGAAGAACTTCAGTTTGTCATTTGAACCTACTAGAATTGAGTACAAAAAGAATATAGAAGTGAATGTTTTTTTCCCCTAGAGATGAGGTCCTAATTTAAAATATTCTTGAATTCGCAGAAACTAACTTTCTAAATTCTGACTATGATGTGATAAAAGTCCTCCTTTGCTTATTAAAGTAACATACTGCAGCACTCATAAGGAATGCCTTTCATTAGCAAACAGCTGTGAGGGTTATTCCAAGTTGGTGTTATGCCAAGCCTTCTGCTGGAAACCCGAATGCACTGATTGGCTCTTGTAATACCATGATAGGTTTTCATTATCTTTGATATGCCCATTAAGGAAAGTACTAAAAATACATTTCTGTATCAAGATAAAATAATTCAAAAAGGGGATATGTTTTTCTCTCTCATTCAGAACAACCAAAGGTAAGCAGCTATTACTGGTTTCACTGTAGAAAGAAACTTAGCCTTGTTTTAAGAGATTATTTTTTTCTTACCTAACCATATCCAATAGATTCCAAAAGATGAATAAAACACACACCACATATTTTTCTTGGAGTTCCTCTTGACTGGTGATCACCACAAAAAGGATGATTATTCTCTCTGTGAGCTAACAAAGAAAAGAGCAAAGTCAACAGTTAGGATCATCTGTTGGGCTATGTAGGTAATTTTCTAGCTTTAAAAACCCAATCTTTTGAAAGTACGCTGTAGCTGGAAATATGTATACTAAACTGTTAAAAATTACTGTCTCTGAGGTAGGAATGTTACAAGTGAATTTCATGTCCTCCTTTTGTTTTTTTGGCCTTTCCATAATATATATCATGAATGAAAAGATAACACATATTTGGTCTGAATCAAGATATTTCCCTTTCTCATGCTACATGCACACACTTCTATTCACTTTGGCAAGCTGTGATTGAGTGGCCACTGTGTGTTAGTCGCTATAATGTAAGCATAGTCCTTGGTCCAGAGAGGGCAGCAGTGCTGAGAGTGGCGGTTGTGGAATGATAACCAGTGCAGTGTGTGCCATGTATGGCAGCACAGGTGAGGGAGATACCGTCTGCCTGGAGAAAGAATGCAGATAGACATGTCGGTTGGTAACATGTTACTTGGATCTCAAAAGATGGAAAGGAGTTTGTCAGGTAGATTGCATCTGAGAAAGGGCATCTTGGCAAAGGGAGCAGCCTAAACAAAGAGGCAGAGGTGTGAAAATGTAGGATCCTTGGGGAGTAACAAGAACCACTGTGGGGAATAGAGTGAAGAGAGTTTATAAAAGACTAATAGATGAAATTGAAAATATGTTTGGGGCTGCATTGTAAAAGGTTTTGAATGGCAGGCTGAGAAATTTTGATTTCATCCAATACAGAAACTATATATATATATATATATATATATATATATTTTTTTTTTTTTTTTTTTCTGGTAGTGGAGTAATATAATCCTAACGCTCGTAAGCTAGTGGAAAATGAAAAAAATTCAACATATTCTTGGAATATCTATTCTAAGTCAGTAAGCACTTACAAATTATTGAAAATTCAAATATTTTTGGCTTAGCTTCAATTATTAGCTTCATAAAAAGTGCATTCCTTTTCCCCAATTGAATGTGCCTTCTTAGAGTAACATATCTTGTACATTCTGCATTTTGGGGAGGGGGGTTTAGTAGAACATTTTACTTATTTTCATTGGTCAAAGGAAAATGTATTTCAGATTGAAGGAGTAACTGAAGGGAGGATTACTTTGTATTTTTCAAAAGCTGCCTTTATTTTTAAAGCAGATCAAGGAGAAAAGACTGGGATAACCTATGACTTAGAATCATAGGCTTTTAGTCCTGAAAAATCATCTTGTGCCGAGAAATCCAGGATTTGTCAACAATTGGCCACATGATCAGAAATCCACATGTACAAGCTATATCAGTGTGTTTATGACTATAGTGGTGTGAGTCAAGAGGATCCTTGCTTGCCTAAGGGGAATTAGATATGATTCAAATCTTAGTCAATTTATGGAAGCTATCTACATAGCTGTTTTCCTTTTGTTAGTCTTTTGTTATAATACACGTAATGCCCTAATTTTTTTAATTTAAATATATTTATATAATGAATTCTACCAAACTACAACTGTAATTATTAAATGATCCAACCTTGTTGTAATAACACCTGCAGCCTTCAGATACAAGATCTTAGCAGCAAATAAGTTCTTACACACTATCTAATCTTCCATTTGATCAGTGTCTGGTAATTATGAAAACATTCTAGTTTTTGCTAAAAATCTTGGGCAATGCATGCACATGAATTCATACATACAACACAGGTATTTACTTACAGGGATAACTATTAAAAATCAAGACACCTATTGGTAAAATGATCTCTAGAATCCCTTCTACATAAAATAAAACAAAACACTTTGATATTAACCCAACCTCATCTTTTAACAAATAAAGAATTTGGGAACCAGAGAAGTTAAATGACTTGCCCAAACTAATGGCAGACCTGGAAAACATATATACCCTAAGTGTCCTGGTTTCCAGAGTTGTGAGTTGTCTATGATGTCAGGCTGCCCTTTAACTGATGAGGACAGAAGGGAAAATCTAAAAGGGAGAGAAAGACTGGAGATGCATGATGAAACTCACCCTGCTGAAAATCATCACTTATGGTACGTGGCATGTTAGTGACGGAATGCCAGTGTTATACAGAGCAGCAATCAACATGCCCCCCCAAAACACAAACAACAGCACACATACATACAGCTGAAGACTCCCCTATATACAATGTCAATCTACTTAGTTAATAAGTCATCTGATGGTTAACTCTAACTTGACTAATCAATGGCAATGCAATGGGAAAATTTAGATGTAGATGTTCTGTAAGTGATAAAAGCCAGTATTTATTGGTTTCCTTGTGCCATATACCATCTCATTTAATCTCCACAATGCCTCTCAGAAGTAGGTGCTATTATTTATTATTATCTGCCATTTACAAAAGACATGCATTGTACTAAGTGAAAATGACTTGCTGGAATCAAAATCTAGACAAAGTGATTCCATCCCTAAAATATTAAGACTTTTTCACCTTTGTTAATCTATGGGTTCCTTTGTTAATCTATGGGTTAATCTAGAGCCTAACATCCATATTATAATCTCTTTTTTAAAAAAAGCTTCTCTTTAAAAATTAAGCCTTAAAACAAGAGCCTCTTTGATTTTCTAAATCAATTCCAGAACAATTTTGAGGAAAAGACTTGAAATTTATTAATTTTCTTTATTATGATAATTTGATCAGTTATTTAGAGCTTTACACTAGGAAGAAATTAGAAATTTGTCATTGCTTCAACCCAAGTGCCCGTCCACACATGAATGGATTAATAATCTGTGGTATATATATACCATGGAATACGATTCAACTATAAAAAATGATGGAGGTGTTACATCATTTGTATTAACCTGAGGGAGCTAAAGAACATACTACTTAGTAAAGTATCACAAGAATAAAAAAGCAAGTATCCAATGTACTCAATTCGAATATGAAAACAATAGACAAACAAATACATGTCCATACAAGAGAAAAACACAATTAAACATGGGGGCGGGGGGGAGTGAGAAGGAAGGAGGGAGATGGGGGTAATCTCAACTAACAGGTACAATATAGGGATATATGGCACACCTCCTGGGTGAGGAACACAACTCAACTTGGACTTTCCCTAACAAATGCAATCACTGTACCCTAATCATCTCTACCCTCATATTAACCTAAAATAAAAAAGTTGTCATTTTTAACAAATCATATGAAAATAGGACTAATTATTAGTGAATTATCTTGTAATGTTTAGTATAACTTTAACATGTAGAACAAAATGTATTGTGAAAGTCCCATAACTTAGGTAAATTAAATATGGTATGTTCTACTCAAACGTATGGGGACTATAAAATAAAAATACTTTACATTCTATTTGGGGATCCTAACCTCCAGGTTAAACAATGACTGGAACCAAACTGTTACTTTATAAATGAGAGTTATTACTTTATAAAAAATATTGAAGCTATGAAAGGGGTAAAATGATAATTCATTTTATCTATATTTATTTAACTACAAGGAGAATATCTAGAATCTTAAAATTAATGTTACCTTGAATGACAACTATTTTCCTTTCATTTTTTTTTATTTGTTTGTTAAATTTTTTATTTTATTTCAGATGAATTTGAGGGTACAAGTAGGTTATGATGTTTGCATTTGTGATGTCCCTGTTGTAGTTGTGCCCCTCACCTGGGAGGTATGCCCATTAGGGCACCACAATCCTGGGAGGTGTGCCCACACAGTCCTCCTCCCTCCTCCCCTTTGTGTCCTTCCATTTTCTTAAAATGATAACTAAATTGTTTCAATCTTATGAACTTTACTGAGAACTTCAGAAAAATACATATTCAAAACTACTGATTACTTTCTCCCATTTAATGCAACAGCATTTAAATAATTCTATTTTTTGTTTGTTTACTCATCATTCAATAGTTAGATATTGAGTACACTGTTCTGGGTCTCGGGGAATATACAAGGTATGAACAAGTCCCTGCCTTCCTGGTATTTACATTTTACTTGGTGAAATAGATAGTAAACAAATGTAGCATAATAGTTGAGAACTCAGGAGCCACATAAGTTTACATTTTTGCTATAATGTTCAAAACCTATGTAACCTTGCATAATTTAATAGTATCTATTGTTACATAGTTATTATATACCGGATAAGGTTGAAATGAATACATGTAAAAGACTTAGAAAAGTGTTTGGCACATAGAAAGCCATAAATAAATATAAGCTATTATTATTAATAATAAAATAAATATATAAATATAATTTAATATAGTGATATTTATAGAAAAATATTTTTTATATAGATAATAAAGGCTATCTGAGAACAAAGTCAATATCAGTATCTGAAAAATTACACTATGTAAGTGTGGTTTTCTGCTTATCACACTGAAGAACTACATGGATCAGATGCAAAAAAAAGAAAAAGAAAGTAAGAAGAATCTAAAATGTTATCTATGAAGTGAACTGAGTATGTGATTCATTCCCAGGAGGCTTAAAAATTTAGAAACTAATACAGCTCAATAGCATTTAGTAGTTTTATCTCTCATAAGCCTGTTTCCAAGTCAAAAGTGAAAAGAAAAATCTATAATTTGTGGAAAGTCCTAAGATTCTTTCCTCTAGCACTGCAAACAAGCCCTTGCTTCACAGTTAAAATAAACAAGCAAACAAACAAATGAAATGAAATAATATAAAATTAGGCTAAAACCTGTCTGCTTTCCTAAAAATGTTTAAGGCATTCCCTTTTAGGCATTCCTTCCTATACATTGTCTTCAGAGTCTTTGTGAAATCTCTGTAATAATTTTTGGCAAGCAGATCTCTGCTTGCCCTTATCAGAAATAGAAGGTGTTAGTGGTAAATACAGAAATGCTTTACATGATTTGGGCTGATAAATGGAATTTTTGGTAGTCAAAATAATTTGGGGTAATAATTCCTAGTGTTTTGATTTATAAATTTTTAAAATTGGGTAAAATGTAAAATTAGTATGTGTGCAATAGTGTGCATTATGATGTAGAAGGAAGAATGTGAAATTGAACCATTTTAATATAGTTGTAAATGAAATTTTTGCATTTTAGCATTTCTCAAAAGGTGATAAAGTGTTTTACTTTTAGCGTTTCCTACAAGGAGTATCACTCTAATGTTATGCTACAAAAGGTTAGTTTTTGGCTATTTTCTCGTCTCTTTGAATTGAAACATCCTAAAGCTGTATCAGTAAAAATCTCTTTCTCAGGCTTTGCACAAGCAAAGTACAAACAAAGCTTTTCAAAATCAGTCTTTCAGGGTCAGTAATAGTATTTGGTTGTTAGGATTAAATCCACTAAATAATCAACTAATTTTCTCTTTCAACACTTTTTTTTTTTTCTGAGCTAAATATGCAAAGTCATTTGGGAGGGAGGAATTGGAGAGGAGACATGGCTAGTTTTTACATTATCATTTCTTACATGCTTCTTTTGGATCTCTATAAAATTCTCAGTTAAAAATTAGAAATATCAAAAGTTTACTATATTTCCTTATATAGTTTTTATGCTTCATTTATTTATGTATTTTTTGAGACAGAGCCTCACTATGTTACCCTTGGTAGAGTGCCATGGTGTCATAGCTCACAGCAACCTCAAACTCTTGAGCTTAAGCAATTCTCTTGCCTCAGCCTCTCAAGCAGCTGGGACTACAGGCATCCACCACAACACCCGGCTATTTTTTTGTTTGTTTGTTTGTTTGTTGCAGCTGTCATTGCTGTTTAGCTGGGCCAGGTTCGAACCCCCCAGCCTCGGTATATGTGGCTGGCGCTGTAACCACTGTGCTACAGGTGCCGAGCCTATGTAGTTTTTATAAATAACTATTTATAATAGGATTTTGGCCTTTTCTCCTACGTGTATAAAAAATAAAATATGTAGCTGCTTGTTAAAGTATTGTCTTTTAGTCAATGATTTTTTTTTTTTTTTCCTTTAGCAATTTTGTGAAATTTTAGATGTTCATAAGGGCTTTTCCCTAGGTGTCAAAATAGAGATGTGCGTGTGAAACATTTAAAAATGCACAGGAAACAAAAGCAGAAGAAACAGAAACACAGCATAGGAAAAAAACTACCCACACCACTACTTATTACATGGAATACTAATTGATCAACTAGCTAATCAGTTCCTACTTTGGATTAGAATTACTTATCTAGATATCATATTTTGGAAAACTGGTTTCCAGAAGGAGATCTCAGTTGTGGCTTAGCAATCCTTTCAAGGTAGTGTCAAAATCACATCACAATTGAGTGAACACGGTTTTTGGCCTACTTAAAAGGAGTTAGACACCAAACATTTCAAGATACTATATACAGTCAGCTATGACTACTGTGTAAGTAACTCAGCCACTCTCTTAACTACATACGCTTTCTTCATTTAAAAATGGGGAAACAGGAAAACCAAGAATGATTACACAACCCGAGAGTTTTCTTTCTTTATTTTAAAACGGAAGCTTAAGAGTCATCTCATAATGAGGGAATTCTAATTGTCTGCAGAACTTTAATAAAGGAAGGAGGAGAAAATGAAACTTAGAACACACAGCAGGTTTTTGATGCTTTTTCCAACGCCATTTCCATTTGGAGAACTATGGAAAGGAAGTCAGTGAATAAAAGAAAAAGAGGGCATATATAATCTCAAATGAAACAAATACAAATAAAAATTGATAAAAATCAGCCTAGGATGAGATGGTAATTGTCTTCCTAAATATGATGGTCTTGATATTTTACTTCTCCAATGACTAAAGACTAAAATCATTTAAGTTGCATTAACAGTAGACCTTGCAAACTCACCTTTGAATAAAAAGGATTAATGTATACTTGCCATTATTTTTTAAATTACCAAACCAAGATCTGTTATTTCATTACAGTGATCATATTTGTATAACCTATTAGAATTTTAATTATCAGTGATTAAAATCACACATATTCTAGAATTTCTAGAACTTAAAGAAACTAGATTTCTGTTATTTAGTAATTTCTATTATTAAGCAAGTCTAGATATTTTGTAAAGCATATATTTTTTGCATATTTTCTAGGCATATTCAAGGTGCTCAGTGAGTTTTCCTTCTTACAAAGTCACCTGTTGTCACTGGGCACATTCCTTACATTGACAATAACTAAAATTATACTACTCTTAATTTTGAAAATATTTTACCATGAAACTAGTATTAATCAATTTAGCCTGAAAATGTAAAAAGTCCTTTTTAATAAAATATACCAAAAATAAACATGACTTGCATTTTTAGATGAAATTGATCATATTCCAAGCAAAATACAGTAAGTTGACCATCCAAGGGACTGTAACAAACTGGTCAACATACTTGTTTTGCTGTGTACAATGCACACCCATGTACATATATAATGTACACCCATGTTTTTTTCCCAAACTTTTAGGAAAAAAAAATCTTTTATTTTTCTAATTCAAATTTTTATTTTTTTATATTTAGATATTTGTTTTTTGTATAAAGAAATTTTGTAAAAATATCAGCTAGATTCTAGCTCCCACCTGAAGTGTATGAAGAGAAATACGTTGCCCTTTATTGGCCAAAAATGCTTTTGTAGCAAGTTTGTTATAAGTTCAACAAAACCAATTACTATATTCCCAGGCATTCTCTTGCATATAAATATTGTTATGGCTTTCTAGAGTTACACTTTTAATGTATAGGCATAACTAAAAGAATTTTAAAAATTTTAGATACAGAATTAGTACTACCCATGTATAATTTGTGTATTTTTCCTCAAAAATTTTGAAAGAAATGTATATTATACACAGCAAAATATGGTACTTCTTTTATCAGTGACTTAAGGCACTTGTATATTTCCTTTATGGCTTTTTAAGTGCCATAAATTCAAGAGACACTACAAATGGAACAAATATGAAATAGATTCTATAACAACAACGTGATTAAAACCTACCTGCAAAAATCTTGGCAGAAGATGATTTGATTCGATGCCAACATATATGTGCAACAACTCCAGGACAGAAATGGATTGGCAAAGTCGCATCACAAGTCCAATAGCATAAAACGTGTCAACCATTGAGTCTGTATCCCATGGGTTAAAAATATGGTTAATAAAAACAGTATCACAACCCCAATCTATGCCACACTTGGATATAAAATAAAGATTACTCACTTACTTTTTGATTCCTTGAAAAATTTCTTAAATTGGCCACTAAATTATTATTTTTTTTTAGAGACAGAGTCTCACTTTGTTGCCTTCAGTAGAATGCCATGGCATCACAGCTCACATCAACCTCCAGCTCTTGGGCTTAGGTGATTCTCTTGCCTCAGCCTCCTGAGTGGTTGGGACTACAGGCACCCACCACAACACCCAGCTATTTTTTCATTGCAGTTTGGCCAGGGCCAAATTCGAACCTGCCACCCTTGGCACACGGGGCCAGAGCCCTGCTCACTGAGCCACAGGCGCTGCCCAGGCCACTAAATTATTAAGAATACATTTTAAAGAAAGCACTTCACATTATAGTATGCCTTAAAATGCTTCTCTTCTAAAAAGGTAAAAACTTGAGATGGCAGGTTTCACGGCCAAAGCTGCAGTATTTATTCCCTTAAATGAGATTATAAAGCAATTCCCACATAGAAGTAACTAACCACATAGGGTCTAGACCACTTCAAGTGTAAATAAAGGTGAGCTTCTGAAAGAAAAAGCTGTGCTCACAGCTTTTCCATTGCCAAGAAAATGACAGAGATGAGAAATAAAATATGACTTTAGAGAAGCTCTATGAAAGTACCATTAATGATGCTGTGATATAAGATAAACTGTAGCCAACATTTGATTCCTAAACATACTTGGTTAGTGCTTTTCTACATTTTGTTGGTTTTAAACTCTGGAACTTGGGCTTCTGACTTAGATTTCTAAAGTCTGTACTACAAAGGGCTCAAATGAAATTTTGCATTTAGAAGGAGATGGAATGGAAGGGAAACAAACGTTCCTCTACATAGGACAAATTTGGTGCTTTAATTTTTAAAATGAAATCCTGCCATGTTTAGAAACTTCTAGGGAAGATTCTCCTTTCTTTACTGCCTTCTCAGCAGCCCCATGATGTGGACACTACCATCATCGCCCCATTTCAGAGATGATTCCTGAAGTGCAAAAGTCCATGCTCTTATCCACTGCCCTGCACTTGCTATCACATGGCACCATCAATTACACTGCTCTGTGAAGGAAGAAGGCAGCAGATGTTGCAAAGTCAGGCTTTTGGATTGCTGTTGAGCTTATTTAATCTATACATTGATTCAGGAATTATACTGACCTGCTACTTACTAGTTTTCAGTCTGCTTTCATATGAACCAGTTGTGCTTCTTTAAAAAGAACTATCTTCTGTAAAAATAACAGCAGGATAATAATTAAGAAGCACTGCTGACTGAGGCAACTTTTCTCACTGGGAAAACATGCAGCATAACAGAATTCATGGCTCATGTTGTGAGTGACCAGTATTATACAGTGTCAGCCAACTTCCAAAGCTTAGAAGGGATGGTTTTTTCCTAAAAATATAAAGGACATTTTCCCATCACCCGTGTTTTCCTCTGCTTGAAAATTCTCAATGCTTATAGTTGAAATTCAAGCTTTAGGTTGTTATCTTTGGATGTTCTTAACAAAGGCAAGATTTTATCTGTAGATTTTCCATAAGAAAAGGCAACATAAGATAGATTATGGTGCCTCAGAAGTAGATTAATTTCCTTATGATACACAAGTCTGAAATGATGAGCGCAGTATGACCTTTCCCAGATGTATTATACATGTTTGTTTTTAGCTGAAGGCAGCAGTTGCTGAAATTGTCAAGTCACCCAACAGTTGTAAACTGTGATGACACTTACCCACGTGGGGATGGAACATGAAAAGAATGTTACTTTGACAGTCATTTGGTGATTCACTATTTAAAATTTGAAATGCCATTTTAAAGGAGTATCTTTACTTTTTAGGAAATTGGAGGAAGTTTATATCTGACACCATTAATGCCAACTCCCATTTAAGTGATTAGTCATCTGTACAAACTGCCTTATTTACACATTACTTTTTAAGGGGACCAAAGAGAGGCCTGTTTTTGTTTTTTCTTACTAATAGTCTCCAGTCACTCTAAATCTGGACAATTAAAAAAAAAAAAACCCACTGGAAGAATGTGATTAATTTCTGAACTCTCTGTACAAAAGGTTATACTGGGATTTACATATTTCCTCAAAACACAACAAATCTGCTCAGTTTTGGTGCAGAACTAAAAGGAACCATGAAATGGCAACACCCCAGTGCCACGATCATGTTTTCAGGGCAAACTGCCTATTCAGGGCAAAGCCAAGTCACTTTCTCTTATCTCATCCTCCTCCTTTTCCAAAAAGGTTTTGGTTTTTGCAATAAGCAAGATGTATGGCTACTGACTAATATGTGTTTTAGGAACCAAAGGATGTCGGGAAAGATCTGTATAAGTTTAAAATTAATATAAGTATGACTAGATGAAAACAGAGATTCAAAGTTAAAAATCAAAAGCTGTTTTGGAGTTTTACCTTTTCCAAAGGAAAAAAATCGGGCTGTCATATTTGTAAATATCCATGAGTGGCCACAGAACTGGATTAAATAATAGATAAAAAGATAGGCATTCTTCCTGTACCTATAAATACAGAAAAATACCATTAAAAACATCTTTTTTGATCATCCTTTCATCCTTGTACATGTCTTTTAACGTAGTGACCAACCTGAGCAAGCAGAAGAAAACTGTTCCATACCATAGTCCTTTATTTGGTTATGCCCAAAGCCACAGGAGCAGGCACTTAACGCTAAAGTGAGCACAGACGCTTCTCCACTTACAACTAGGTTACGTCTAGATAAACCCATCTTCAAGTTGAAAACGTTCTAAGCTGAAATGCTTTGAATACACCCAACCTACTTAGTACCTCAGCTTTGTCCAGCCCGCCTTAAACGTGCTCAGAACAGTTCTATCAGCCTGCAGTGGGCAGAACCATCTGGCAACTCAGCACCCCCTGCAGTACCGGTTCTTTAACCTCATGGCCTCCTGGTTCACTGGGGGCTGCTGCTTGCTGCCTGGCCTCAGGAGAGCATCTTACTCACGCATCACTAGTCCAAACAATGATTAAAACTAAAAATTTGACGTCCGATTTCTAATGAATGCGTGTTACTTTCACCATCATAAAACTCAAAAAATAGTGAGTTGAACCATCATAAGTCATAGACCCTATATACTGAACTTGCTTAAAATCAACTATAGTTCTTTTTCGAAATCCACTATCCATTTTCATCGTTGATAAAAGTTCTAACCTTGCTGTTCCCCAAGGGATACAAGAAACTACTGCAATGATAGCTTTGAATATTTTTGAAAAACAAACAAGACACCACGGGTGTAAGAGGGGTCGATGTGGTCAACATGTGTCCCAGCAGCTCAGCCTGCTGCGTGCAGAACTTGAGAGAGAACTAGCAGGAACAATCCCCAATGGAGCGCAATTCAGTAATTGGACACACCTGACTTTTGAATACATTATGTGATTGAGGTCAGTATCTTGCCACTGCCTCCTATTATATTTTGCAAGGGCAGATAGTTCCCTTCATCAGACACACATAGAAAGCAGTTTGGTTGCTCAGGCCAGAAAAGGGAAGTCAAGCTGGGTTTAAAAATGTGTTGTGGGTTGCTGGGGAGATGACTAAGAGAAGATTGACAGATATATGGTTTAAGGGAGTTTGGAAAAGCATTGTTTGAAGTGTTCCCTGGGGGGTTCAGAAGGGTGGAGGCAGTGGCCCTGCCAGCGTTCAAGGTTCTCTCTTAGCTGGAGACGTGAAACAAGGCTAAGACGTGTTCAAGGTTCTCTGTTAGCTAAGCCTGAGAAACAAGGCTAAGAAGCTGGGAAGCAGACGCGGCGTGGCCGGGTAATTTTATCTAAGCACCGCACATACTGAAGGGTTGAGAAAAGGAAAGCCTCCTTCACTCCGCCTCAGAACCACCTGGCTTATGGGCTGAACAGACACGTCCCCAGGTCCTAGCCCTCTGGCACTGAATAAGGTCCCTTGGAATCCACACCTGTGGGAGGTGTTTCCACAGCTAATAATTGTAAAAATCACTCGCAACACCGCGTCTGAGAAAGTCAAAGGGAGGGCTCCTGCGGGGGAGGAGGAAGGACTGGCAGAGGGCGCAGCAAGGGCGGGGGTGGCCACGCCGCGGCCAGTCCTTCCCATTTCCTCGGCTGCAAATGGGGGAAATAAAACTTTCCTCCGAGGGTGGCCTAGAGAATTGGGTTAGCTATACCCGTCCAGAGCTCCGAGGAGCAACGGCGCAGAGTTGGGGTGCGCGGCGCCGGCCAGAGCCCGGCTGCTGGGTGAGTCCGCGCCCGGGACGGCCCCTCCCCAACCCCCTCCGCCGACCCCGGCCGAGCGCCCTACCTGGGCTGCAGCCAGGCGGGCAGCGCCACGCGCCCCATGGGCGGCCGCCGGGGCTTCCAGCGCTGTCCGGGAAGCAGCACCGGCCGGAGAGGCGGGAGGGGCCGCGGGGCCGGGCGCGGAAGGGCGGGGCCGCGCTACACCCAGCGCTTGCTCAAAGGAAAAGCCCGGAGTCCTGCAGGGCGCGAGAGATGAAAGCCGAGTTCCTGAAGTTCCCGCTGCGCCGCGCTGCTCAGCGCCGCTCGCCAACCGCCCGCCGGGCACCCGCGTTCCCGGAGGGTTTTCCAACCTCTGGTAACAGGTTCCTAATGCTTGAATTGAGACCCTGTTGGAAGCCCCGTGGAAATTAATGCATCTGGGCGATTTCTTGGGCCTTACAACTCAAAGCCTCCTGAGATGCGAGGATCCCAAGGTGGGCGCCCCGCATAACTCACACCTGTGAGAGAAGTTCAGCAATAAGGCTGTGCTCACACTTTCCCAGCACCTTTCTAGATAAGGCGCCCGATTCCTCCTGGATTGGGCATCCCTGCCCTCTAACCTCCTGGGGTCCTCACTGATGTTTTTATTCACGCTGTGTTAATCCCCCTAGTTTATGCCCAGCTAAGGCTAAACGTTTTTTCTGCCCTTAGACCAACGGCATCGCTCACTGTCTCCACACTTCACCTCCTACTTTGCTGATAGGATCCAGACCACCTTCCAGCTGTTTTGCCCCGTAAGGGAAACATCCCAAAACAAACACAAACATCCAAGAAAACACTCGCAAGCAAGGGAGACAAAAACACCCAGTTATTGGAGTTAGAAGTTTGTGCCCCCATTTTACCAAAAGGGGAGTTAAGTCTTCAGAAAGATGTTAAGTGGCTTGCCCGCCGTCACACGGCTGATAAATGGCAGTATTAGAACTCCTAGGCCGACGTCAGGTCACCGCTTCCTTCCTCCCAGTGCACAGGCTGTGGCCCCCTCCCACCTCTCCCTTCCTCCGCACCTTCTCCCAAGCCCCGCCCTCAGCTCGAGGTTAACCCCCGCCCCTTCGCCCACCAGTCCCCAAACTGGCTCCCTGGGTTACCATCCTGCACCTCCAGTCCCTTCTCCACTGGCTTTCGCCACAGTTAGGAATAGTCAAATCTCTCCTACACTAGAATTAAACATTAGTTTCTTTCTGCTTCTCTCTTAATGTAAATTTCTTGTAATTTTCTGCCCATTTTCTCCCATAAACAAGCGCTTCTTTCAATTCTTACCATTTTCCTCTTCCATCACATCTTCCAGTTTGACTTCCCCACATTTCCCTGACACTGCTGTCTCAGGGAGTGTGTTAATTTTTCCCTTGAGTCCCCATCCTGAATTGCTCTGCTGGGCTACATCCCACGCCCCCACCACCCAGGGTGCTTTTAGGGAGCATTTGCTCTAAGGCAAACTGGTAGCTAGCCCAGCCTCAACGCCATCCCTGCTCAGGTCAAGCAGCAAGAGACAAAATAAATCCTGGATGGTGTAAAGTGGGGTGCCGGGGGAGGGTAGGAAGACGCAGTTCTGACTCCGCCATCCTCTTGTTGCCTGCTGCAGGTACATCTCATCCAGCCCCCAAGCCTGCCACAGGCCGACATTCCCTACTGCCCTACCCCATGTTTGAATTACAGCAGTTTGCTGTTTCATGACCTACCAGGTATTCTCTGGCCAAATGCCTCTGTGAAAAATTTCCCCTTTACTTTGACTTTCTTTTCCACCTCTTTCCTTTCTCACAACCCTGTATTTACCTGTCAAAGCTCTGTTCATTTCTTAAAGGTCTTCCCAGATCTTCTGTGAGCCACTTAATGTATTCTACCATGGTGCTTACCTTAGAGCACTATTTGGAGGTACCTGCCTATTCAACTAGATTATGGGTTCCAAGAACACCCTACTATCTTACTGACAGTGAGAATTAGACAAGTTTTAAGATTTTAAAGTTTTATTTTGCCAAAAATACACAGTTAGTGAGAAAATTAAATTAAATGTATACATGAAAATGAATAAAAGCACCTCCTATAATGCTGGGCATGGGAGGTATCCACATATATGTTGAATGAATGGATAAAATCCAGTCTGAGTTTTCCGTTCCCTAAATTTCAACCAAAATAAAGTAAGACATTCAGTGATGATTGCATTTCTGAAAAAAAAAAATGTATACTTCATTTGTAATTATCCACTTGTACAGAAAAAGTCATAGGCCAAGATAATTCAAATAACTGAACTAATACATTCTTGTCTTCAGAAGGATTTTTAAAAGTATTTGAACATGTCAGTTATATTTGCCTTGGGCAAATGCTTTAATTTGTTTTTACCTAAAGAGCACTGATTAGGAAGCTAGAGCTTGGAAATGTATTTCATGCAGTAACTGACTGGCTGAAAAAAAATCTGTTTTAACCATACGTAAAAATGACAAAGCACCCTATTTTCACAATGCTCCTCGGATAAATGGTATTCAATGGATAAAACTTTAGACTTTAAACACTTATCTATCCACCTGCCCATCCCATCCCTTTTTTGTAAATTTTCCTTCTCACTTCCTTGGCATTCTCACCTTTGAATCCAATACCTCATGTGCTATTGGGAGAATACCCTATTACCACCTTTCTCCTCCATCAGCCACAAGTCACTCTACAAGAAACTGGTTCTACTCTGATATCTGCCAATTCCAGAATTCCTTTTTATTTTCACCATCTGGAATTTTTCAGGGATCATGCCTCTCCCTGCTCCCAATACCACAGACTGGAAATTTCACAGGCCTGTAGACCTTAGAAGTTTTGTGATCTAATCTGCTTATTTGGTAGGCACCAAAAAGCTAGTGAAAGCTAGGCTGAGATGTCTTTCCACAGCATGGTGCGAAATTTCACCCATATTTTTCCTGTCCTCTTAGCTTACACAAGTAGTTAGTAATACGTACACATCTACGGCGATCTTTGCCTGGAGATGCTCTCAGCCTCTGTTATCACTTCTTTCCAGCTCCTCTGCTAGGACTTTGACCATCCATTTTTTTTTTAAGCCTCCTCCTTTTACTACTCCATTCATAAAACCAAACCCCAGACTCAGATGCTTGACTTTTGTATCATCCTTGCTAAGTCTTTCCCCTGTCCTATCCCAGAAAAATGTGTTCAGATACAGAACGGTTTCATTCAGCTATGCAGCTACCATCTTTTCATCTATTTTCTATGCCTTGGACACTCTACTCATCAAGTTTACTTGATCGCATTATTGACTATTAGGTGTGTAAATTTTACAGTCCTTTCTATGAGCTATCTCACTCCTCAGAGCAACCTTCTGATCTAGGAACTGTTCTTATAGATGACATACAAGGTCAGAGTATTAAATATCTTCTTGAGCAAGGGCACATAGCTAGTAAATGTTGAAACTGCGATTAGAACCTTACTCTGTCTCAGATGTTAAATTTGTAACCACGATGATATATTAACTTGTTTCATATATTATTCAGTATTTGTTTGTAAGTATTGATTTTCTTTCAATTACATATCATGGTGTCAAATTTTAACATTCTATGCAAAACCTAAAACTATAAAAATTCTAGAAGGAAACACAGGAGAAAAGTCCTAGATATTTCATAGATACTTCTTAAGATAATTTCTAGATATCTAAACAAATATTTCTTAGCTATTCTCATCCTCAAAAGACACTTTTAAGTGAGTAAAAATATAAGCAATTAACTAGAAGAAAGTATTTATAAAACATATGACCAATAAGCAGCTTGTATGCAAATACACAAAGAATTCTCAAAACTCAATAGTTAGAAGAAAAACAACCCCAAAAAAGACTGGACAAAGGAATTGAACAAATGCTTGATCAAATATGATACAGTGGAAAGAACATAAAATATGCTTATTAGCAAAATGTAAATAAAACCACAGTGAGATACCACTACACACCAATGAGGATGGCTAAAATTAAAGACTCACCATCTCAAGTGTTGAAGATGTGCTACAACTGAAAACAACCCAAACTTCCATCATCAGATGAATGGATAAATAATCACATAGCCATTCAGTGGAATACTACTTAGCAATAAAAAGAAATGAACTGCTGTTCCAAGAGATAACATAGATGAATTATCAAAATAATTATACTGATGATGGCTCAGAGCCTGTAGCACAGTGGTTGCGGCGCCAGCCACGTATACCGAGGCTGCCGGGTTCGAACCCAGCCTGAGCCAGCTAAACAACAAGGACAACTGCAACAACAACAGCAAAACAGCAAAGTGTTGTGGTGGGCACCTGTAGTCCCCGTACTTAGGAGGCTGAGGCATGAGACTCGCTTAAGCCCAAGAGTTTGAGATTGCTGTGCGCTGTGATGCCACAGCACTCTACTGAGGGTGATGTAGTGAGACTCTGTCTCAAAAGAAAAAAAATTTGCTGTGTATAAGAAGCCAGATGAAAAAGAGTACATGCTACATGATTTCACTTTTTTTTTTTTTTGAGGCAGAGTCTCAAGCTATAGCCCTGGGTAGAGTGCCATAGTGTCACAGCTCACAGGAACCTCAAACTCCTGGGCTTAAGCAATTCTCTCGCCTCAGTCTCCTGAGTAGCTGGGACTACAGGGACTCCCCACAATGCTCGGCTATTTTTTGGTTGTAGTTGTCATTGTTTGGCAGGCCTAAAGCAGATTAGAACCCTTCAGCTCTGGTGTATGTGGCTGGTGCCTTAGCCGCTTAAGCTACAGGTGCCACTATGATTCCACTTTTTTTAAATTCTAGGAAATGGAAGCAGATCTGTGATGGTGGAAGGCAGATCAATGGTTGCCTGAGAATGGATGTGGGAGAGAAGTGATGAAAAGGAGGGATTGCAAAGGTGCATGAGAGATGGAAATGTCCATTGCTTTGATTGTGGTGATGATTTTATAGGTGTCCATCTGTCTTCAAACCTATCAAATTTAAATTGATGCAGTTTATAACATGTTAATTGCATTTCAGTAAAACTGTTAAAATTCAACACACTAATATTTCTAAAGATAAGTGTAGTTTTTTGATAGTTTGTTTTGAATAACTGATTTATTCTCGCTCATGAAACAAATCCTAGTAATTGTAAAGGACAAATAGAACAGATAATTTGAAACAAAATTTGCCAATGAAAAGGAACTCAGTATCTCTTTGAATTACTGCCCTTTTCCCCAAAGCACTTTGGTATATGGAGAAGTCCACCCAACCTGTAGGTAGTGCGAGTTAGGTCTCAGACCCGTACACATAGGCAGGAGGGCTGTCATTTCGTTCCTTGATAAGGCTCTTGTTGAGGTGTTTCCTTGTGCTGGTGTCCGTACCCTGGATGTGTTCTCAATCTCTTGATAGTGAACTGGTCCCGCCTCCTCTGGACAGTAGATCCCATCATTTCCTGTCTTCTATCCTTGCCTTGATAATCTTCATTTCCATTTCCAGGCCTCTGCTGTCCCTCTCTGCGTCACCTCATTCCCCTGGTAGGTCATGCGGAAATTCTGGAGTAAGCCATGGAGAATCTGTCACCTTATTTCAGACTATCAGTGCAGGCAGCTTCCTGTCTTCCCCACATCATGCTGGACGTGGTGCTGCCCTGAATATAGGGCTACTCTGAGAGTTCACAGGTTTTCCTGTCTCTGCTTGAGGAAGCAGGAGACTAAACCTAGGCCTTGTGAGTCTGCCATGTGGCTCAGGATGTTTCTGTTACCACACCCCCATCTCTATGGAAGGGTTGGGACCAGGACACAAAAGTTAAGGAGGCACTCCTCTTCAGGTTTCAGCACTGCGGTGGGGTGCCTGCTCGTATTTTGCAACTTAGGGACCTCCTATTCTCACCAAACCCCAGCCCTGACTGGGGGTTTAGTTCATAGCTGAGGTAGGGAGTCAGGGGAAAGGAGGGGATTTTGCTATAGGTCTTTTCATTCTGTATGTTTCATTTTATATACCATTTTTTCCATGCTTCCTTTTTTTAAATTTTTCTTTCCTCCTATCTTAGGAACCTCTCCACTAATTCTCTAGACAAGTGTGGCTTCCCTTACTGTCACATCCTAGTTTCCTTTCCCTGTGGCTTATTGTAAAACTGAATACACAGCTCTCCATGTCTTTGGGGAACTTAGAAATTCCTTTGACTCCTGACAAATTTTGACTCTCAAAACCAATGCTTCACCAGGGTGTGAAAAGGCCCACGTTTCAGACTGATAAAAGCTGAGCTAGAACTCATTCCTTCCCTTTACATTTCTACAATAAGCCCGAATCTCTGGAGGCAAAAAGGATGACTCTGGAAGGCTAGGAAGAAGGTCACATTCAAAGCTTGGCATCTATGTGGAATTGGTTTCAGGACACACTACTGCCCCCTCCTGGCCCCCTCCTCCCCTCCCCAGTTCCCTTAACCCCTTTCTCCTTGCGGATGCCAAAATCTCAGATGCTCAAGTCCTTTATATAAAATGGTGTAATATTTGCATATAGTCTATAGACATACTCCTGGACTTTAAATCATCTCTAGATGACTTATGATACCTAGTACAATGTAAATGTTATGTAAATAGTTGTGATACTATAAATTTTTATTGTTCTTTTGACTATTTTTGGATAGCTATTGCAGAACCCATGGATATGGATACCCAACTATAATACATAGTATGCACAATTTTAGAACGAAGAAAACTCTATTAAAACTGTAATACTCCAGTCACCTTTGACTTCTATAAACTATAACAGATACAAGATAACAAACGTTATTGGTATATACTAAGTACTATTTTAATTTTAATACAGTTTTTTCCTTAAAATGTGTACACTTTTTTTGGCACCCTCTGTATTTCACAAATTTTATTCCTATTCACAGTTTCCATTTCTATATATTCATGTCCCAGGCCATTGCCTATTGAAAATTATTTTCCTTAGATTAATTCACTTATAAACTGCTTCTAGAGGAGTCACCCATAGAAAACCAGCTTAACATTATTTAAAGTTATGAGAACATTATTCAAGTTGAAGATACAAATAGTATCAAAAGAAGATAATTTTGATATTGATCTCATTAGACAAAATTATTTGTGTTATATTCTGATCACTTTTAAAGGCAACATTGCTTTTTTATATTCTATAGTAAGAGGTTTTTTATATGAAATAAAATAAGGCTTTGTATCATATACACAAAGTCGAGAAACAAAACTATAACACCTTTTGCAATTCCTTTTTGAATTAAGAAAATTAAAAGACAAAGAGATAAAATTTAAAAAATCTAAGCACCTAAACATTATCTAAAAGATATATTGACTTATAGGATGTTTAAATAGATTAACATTGCTCATATTGTACATTTTTACAATTTAGTAATGTCAGGAAATGCTGATCCCAAGAGAAATATGAGCAAAACTCTTGAATAAAGAGCTTGTGAGATGATTAGAAAAAGAAAAAAAAAAAAAAAAAAGAACTTACTCTTCGGATCCTTTTATTCCATGATGCCCTCTAAATGTTGGCTATTCTTTCAGTGGAGAGAGATTGGGTAAGAAGATCATTTTATGATCTTGTCCTCATATTCTATAATGCCATGATTCATTCCATTTTTCACTTTCTATAAACTCTATTTCTAGAAAAGCCGTCAGCTGTAAGTGCTGCTGTTTGTACTTCTTCATGCTTTGGTTTTACAGTTTCACTCTGCTGCTTGTGTTTACTTTCCACAGTTATGGCTCAGCAAAAATACCGTGCAAGACTTTGTACTGGGTGGGTCCTTACTGGAATAAATCTAAAGACAAAAAGACATGGTATCCATCCTCAAGGAATTTACAATTTCATAAGAGTCCTGACATTTTTGCTTTAATTATACTCAGAAACACAAAGAAATAATTACAAAAAGCAAGGAATTTTCAGTCAGAAGACCTGCATTCCAGTCTAAGTTTCACTTCTGTATGATGTTGGACATGTATCAAGGCCTCTTTTGGACCTCAGCTCCTTTCTTTTTAAAGTGAAAGTAATGGTATTACAGACCCTTCTTACCTCCCAGGCGAGGATCCACTGAGATAACTCAAAGCTCAAATGATAATGAGGTGCGATCCTGGCAAGCCCAGCAAATACCCTGCCTGCCAACAACTTTGAAGGTGGACCCTGGGTGCTGTTGGTTAAGTTGTGTGGAAGTTTGTGGAAGATGGAACTGAGGGTCAGGGTGGGGCTGGAGAGGGGTCAAGCCATGGCAGACAAAAGAATTATCCTAAATGAAATTCTGGGTAGCGTAGACCACTACCCAGAAAGTCTCCACTACGTTTTCTGTACCAAGAGGACTCAAAGGAGAAGATATAATAAGCAGTTGGGAGGTGGGAGGATGAAGGGAGAAGCAGAGGTAAGTTCCGAAGTGGAAAGTTCTGTGATGAATCCAGAAGTCAAGCCTCTTTTTTTTCTGATCCCACAAGCTCTTTATTCAAGAGTTTTGCTCATATTTCTCTCGGGATCAGCATTTCCTAACATTACTAAGTTGTAAAAATGTATGATATGAGCAATGTTCATCTATTTAAACATACTGTAAGTCAATATATCTTTTAGATAATCTTTAGGTGTTTAGATTTTTTTAAATTTTATCTCTTTGTCTTTTAAGTTTCCTAATTCAAGATATATGTATATCTGGGTTGGTTTTCTAGATAAGGACTGACCAGATAAAGGCAGGAAAAAGAGACGTAGAGATGTCATCAGCAAGGTCTGCTAGTCTTTGCCTGTTTTGTAGACAAGAATGTGTGATTTCCCTGTCTCTACTTGAGGGTGTTGGAGGTAAGTGGAGATTGGGTCTGCATAGGGTGTATCAGAAGGGGAAGATGGAATTGCATCTTTGCACATGAGATACCAGAGTTAAGGGAAGAGAAAGAAAACTTCTCCCACTTAACAGCCTTAAAAAGCTACTTAAACTTAGCCTACTCAATGCAGATGAGATTTAGTCTGTTAATTTTTAAGGTTTATTACTATAACTCAATAGTGATCAAAACAGCATGGTACTGGCATAAAAACAGAGAAGTAGATGTCTGGAACAGAATAGAGAACCAAGAGATGAATCCAGCTACTTACCGTTATTTGATCTTTGACAAGCCAATTAAAAACACTCAGTGGGGAAAAGATTCTCTATTTAACAAATGGTACTGGGTGAACTGGCTGGCAACCTGTAGAAGATTGAAACTGGACCCACACCTTTCACCATTAACTAAGATAGACTCTCACTGGATTAAAGATTTAAACTTAAGACATGAAACTATAAAAATACTAGAAGAGGGTGTAGGGAAAACCCTTGAAGAAATTGGTCAGGGTGAGTTTTTTATGAGGAGGACCCCCCAGGCAATTGAAGCAGTATCAAAAATACACTACTGGGACCTGATCAAACTAAAAAGCTTCTGCAAAGCCAAGCACATAATAAGTAAAGCAAGCAAACAGCCCTCAGAAAGGGAGAAGATATTTGCAGGTTATGTCTCCGACAAAGAATCCACAGAGAACTCAAACGTATAAGCAAGAAAAGAACAAGTGATCCCATCTCAGGCTGGGAAAGGGACTTGAAGAGAAACTTCTCTGAAGAAGACAGGTGCGTGGCCTACAGACATATGAAAAAATGCTCATCATCTTTCATCATCATAGAAATGAAAATCAAAACTACTTTGACATATCATCTAACTTCAGTAAGATTAGCCCATATCACAAAATCCCAAGACCAGAGATGTTGGCATGGATGTGGAGAAAAGGGAACACTTCTACCCTGCTGGTGGGAATGCAAATTAACACATTCCTTTTGGAAAGATGTTTGGAGAACACTTAGAGATCTAAAAATAGATCTGCCATTCAATCCTATAATTCCTCTGCTAGGTATATACCCAGAAGACCAAAAATCAAATCATAGCAAAGATATTTGTACCAGAATGTTTATTGCAGCCCTATTCATAATTGCTAAGTCATGGGAGAAGCCCAAGTGCCCATCAACCGATGAATGGATTAATAAATTGTGGTATATGTACACATTGGAATATTATGCAGCCTTAAAGAAAGATGGAGACTTTACCTCTTTCATGTTTACATGGATGGAGCTGGAACATATTCTTCTTAGTAAAGTATCTCAAGAATGGAAGAAAAAGTATCCAATGTACTCAGCCCTACTATGAAG